>CAUYUJ010008861.1:30000-37671 GCA_963575745.1 Prorocentrum cordatum | reverse complement strand
TCATCATCATCATTATCATCATCATCATCATCATCATCATCATCATCATCATCATCATCATCATCATCATCATCATCATCATCATCATCATTATCACAATCATCATCATTATCACAATCATCATCATCATCCTCATCCTCATCATCATCATCATCATCACCATCGCCACCATCATCAGCATCAGCAGCATCGTAAGAGTCACAACCACCACCACCACCACAACCATCATCATCAGCAGCATGAACACCATCACCATCACAGTCACAACCACCACCATCACCACAAACCATCATCGTCATCTTCATCACCACCATCAACATGGCCATCACCATAAGCACTAGCACCATCATCATCATCATCATCATCATCATCATCATCACCATCACCATCACCATCATAACCACCATCATCATCGTCACTATCATCATCATCATCATCATCATCATCATCATCATCATCATCATCATCATCATCATCATAATCATAATCCTCATCCTCATCCCCATCCACATCATCATCCTCATCATCACCACCATCATCATCGCCATCATCGCCACTATCGTCATCATCGTCATCATCACCGAGACCACCACCACCACCACCATCAGCAGAATCATCATCCTCCTCCTCATCATCATCAGCATCAGCATCAGCATCAGCATCATCATCATCAGCATCATCATCATCATCATCATCATCATCATCATCATCATCATCATCATCGTTACCAACATCACCATCATTATAATCCTCACCATCACCGCCATCCTCACCATCACAATTACCATCACCACCATTACCGTCATTGATCAAATGCGCATTGGGACGGCTCCGATGGCGCGTCTGCGTCTTTTCGGGAGCAACGGCGGCGGCGGGGGCCGTCGGCGACGGGGCCGCCGCCAGGCGCGCGGGGATGTAGAAGAACACGTATATGAACTTCTGGTAGAGCGCCTCCAGGGCCGAGAACGGAAGCCCGCGGTAGAGCGCTCCAAAGCCTCGGTGCTCCGCCGCCTCCTCCTCCTCCTCCTCCTCCTCCTCCTCCTATCCTCTCCTCCTCTTCCTCCCTCCTCCTCCCCTCCTTCTCCGCCTCCTCCTCTTCCTCTTCTTCATTTCCTCCTCGTCCTCCTCCTCCTGTTCCTTCTCCTCCTCTTCCTCCTCCTCCTCCTCCTCCTCGTCCTCCTCCTCCTCCTCCTCCTCCTCCTCTTCCTCCTCCTCCTCCTATTCCTCCTCTTCCTCCTCCTCCGTCATCCTTTTTCCTTATTGCACAAGTAACTCCCCCCTGTAGCGTCGCACCCCGAGACGTCTCGGTCGGGCAGGCTGGGCGCTTCGCCCGAGACTTCCTTACCACTTATGGTCCTCAAACTTGAACTTTGCAGCGCATTCACGGATGGAAGGCGGGTGGTTTTGAACATGGGGCTCATGGGGCTCTCGCTTCATCGCGCGCACACTCGTCTTAATCATTTGAAAAAGCTTCCAGGATTGAGGGCGGGTGCCTTTTCAACATGTGGCTCTCGCTTCAGTACCGTGCACATTAATCTTAACTTAATGCAACAGCTTCACGGCAGGAGGGTGGGTGGCTTCCAAAATGTGGCTCTCGCCTGAACGCCGCGCACATTCGTGTTAACAGTTCGAAGCAGCTTCACGGACGGAGGGCAGTTCCATTTCAAAATGTGACTATCGCAGTAGCTCCGCGTATATTCGTCTTGAAAGCTTGCAACCGTTTCAAGGGTTCGCATGGCTGAAGTCCCACGAATGGCATTCTGGCACGACTTAACATTGTCCAGACGCAATAGCTAGGCTGATTCGCGGTGTGGGACTCCCAGGAATGGTGTTCTAACACGGTTTAAGATAGTCATGACGCAACAGTCACGTTGATTTGCGGCGCTGGAATCCCAGGAAATGCGCTTGGGAGCGATAGAGGATTCTCAGACGGTTGCCATCCAATTGGGCTTCTCCGCCATGAAAACTATTCCTTGCGTAGACCTATGAAGAGGGAACTTGGAGGGAAGGTTTATTGCAACAGCGTTGATGCGTCTTGTGTTTACCCTGGTCATCATCATCATCATCATCATCATCATCATCATCATCATCATCATCATCATCATCATCATCATCATCATCCCCCTCCTCCTCCTCCTTCTGGAACCGGGAACCTTGTGACATGAAAGTTCTCCAGAACTCCTCCTCCTCGTCCTCCTCCTCCTCCTCCTCTCCTCGTCAAGTATACATTACGAGTGATACTCTCGTCTCTCCCCTGACTCTGTCAGGAAATTGTCCCGCCCTCTCCCCGCATTCTTTAATACAGGATGGGGCAATCGTGTTCTCACGTTTCGTTTTACAGTCCGATTGTATTCGGAGTTTTGATATGGTACTCTCGCTGCAGCGTGGGCCTCATTTTCGGATAGGCAGTTTGTTCCCGCGTTCAGGCGGGGTCTGGGGATCAAGCTTGGGTGGATTACGGAGGGAGAACCCCGACATCCGACGCTGCGAACAAAAAACACGACGTCGTCAATAAGCCACTGCCACGATACAAGACCGCTTCACCAAGATCCTTTTCTCCGGTTCCGTTTCCCCAGCCCCGTTCATCCGTGGACCGCCTCCCTGGTCCCATCTACCCGGAGACCGCTTCCCCGGAGTCCCGTCTCCCTGGCCCCTTCTCCCCAATCCCGCTTCCCCAGTCCCTGTCGAACCTGTCCCCGGCTGAAGCGGCCCCCTGCCGTCTTTCTCCTCTCTGGGCCCCCGTCCTCGCACCTGCTTGTCCGGGCTGCCCCGACCCCTGAAGGCCTCACGGACCGAGACGGGGGAAGAAGGCCCGTCGGGGCCCTTTGCCGCGACGCCCAGCACCACCCGGGAGAGCTCCGCGCTCGCGGCTCGAAGCGCACCGCTCAGCGCGCGACCTCACCCGAGGCTCGCGGCGGCCTCCTGTGGCGCGGCCCGGAGGCTCGTGTCCTCGCGCTCCTCCGCGCGCCGGCGCCGGCCTGGGCGCTGGCCCAGCGATGGGCCCAGACCTTCAACGCATTCAGCGCTGTTTTCGTCGTCGCTCTCGGCGCCTGGGGGCCCTCGGCGGAGGCTCCGCTGCTTTCGGAGGTCCTTCGTCCTTCGTCCGATGGGCGGCGGTGCTTCGTCGTGTTCGGCGTCTGCGGGCCCTCGTCGGGCCCGGGCACCGTCCAAAAGCGGCCTGGGAGGAAAAGCTGATTCTCAGGAGGTGGCCAAGAGTCCTGGAGACCCCGTCTTGACAAAATCTCAAAGCATCTGGGGATGCAGGAGGCCCCGGGCAGAGAGTTCAGAACTGCAGGCAGGCAGCTCCTCCTCCTCCTCCTCCTCCTCCTCCTCCTCTTCCACCTTCTTCTTCTTCTCCTCATCCTCCTCCTCCTCGTCCTCCTCCTCTTTCCTCTCTCTGAGCTATGCGCCCTCTTCGCGCAGCAGCTTCCGAACCAGCTCGGCGGCCCCCGTGCCCGCGGCCTTGGTGGCCAGTTTGACCTTCAGGGCGACGAAACCACGGGTGATGAGGAGGACGGGGGGGAGGGCGAGGGGAGGAGAGGAGGAGAGGGGGGGAATGAGCAGTGAGCAACGCGCGGGGAGTTCAAATGAACTGCTCTACTCACGCCGAAGCCGGCTACGAATTCTGCGCAACCAGTCTTGTGGGGAGCGGGTGAACCTTGAAAGGATGGGGCCACCCTCCACTGACTGGACAAGCACCGCCCCCGAACGACGTCGAACCCCTTATGACGCCGCGCGAGCGTGTGAGGAGAATCACAGAGGGAACTAACTCGTCGATGGTAGGGGTTCAAAGGGTCGTAGGCAATGTTAGAAGATACTATTGGCTTAGGGTGTTTAAGAAAGAGGAAGACGACGGAGAGGAGGATGAGAAAGAGAAGGACGAATCTGATGAGACGGACAAAGGGAGGGGGAAGGATCGAGGCTTTCGGATTCAGGGTCAAGGGTATCAGGCGTTTTTTTTGCCGCCTTTGAACATATTCGGGAAGCCTTCGTCGCCACAGCTGGACCCACCTCGAATGCATCGGTGCACTGTGTGGCCGCAGTGCACACTGGAATCACTGGAGAGGCCCACGGACCGATGTTTGAAGGGACAAGGGGGGGAGTAGGAGGAGAACAGCTTGAGGCGGAGGGCGGAGGGCGATGTTGAGAAGGCGGAGCTTGACCTTCAGGGTGTCGAACGGGTAGGCCACGGAACGCCCGACGAATCCGCCGATGCTGCCAGTGACGGCCTGCGAGCGTACACCGCGGGGGTGGTTAAGAGGAGGAGGAGGAGGAGGAGGAAGAAGAGGAGGAGGAAGGAGGAGGAGGAGGAGGAGGAGGAGGAGGGAGGGGCGAGGAGGAGGAGGAGGAGGAGAGCACAATCGAGGAGGAGGAGGAGGAGGGAAGAAGGAGGAAGAGGAAAGGAAAGGAGACGGAAGATGAAAGAGGAGGAGGAGGAGGGAGCAGGAGTGGAAGGAGTAGTAGTAGTAGTAGTAGTATAGTAGTAGTAGTAGTAGTAGTAGTAGTAGTAGTAGTAGTAGTAGTATAGTTAGTGGTAGTAGTAGTAGTAGTAGTAGTAGTAGTAGTAGTCAGTAGAGTAGTAGTAGTAGTAGGAGAGTCGTATTATTAGTAATAATAGTATAGTAGTAGTAGTAGTAGTAGTGTATAGTAGTGTAGTAGTAGTAGTAGTAGTAGTAGTAGTAGTAGTAGTAGTAGTAGTAGTAGTAGTAGTAGTAGTAGTAGTAGTAGTAGTAGTAGTAGTAGTAGTAATAGTCTGCTCTGGGAGGGCCGTCCAACCCGATCTCTGGAAAAAACTGCCTCTGAGCGTCGAGCTTACGACAGTCGAAGCCCCTACGGGCGATATATGGAAGAATGCCCATTGGCCTCTCGGCCATGAGCCGCGCTGCCCCGAGCGGCGGCCTTCCCAGTGGCGCGCAGCCTGGGTAAGGTGCCGCTCATCGGGGACCGATCACCGTCCCTTCCCACCCCTCCCCGCCCCCGACTCCGACGGCGACGACCCCGTACCCCTCCCACGATCAGCAGCTCTCCACTTGCCCCGCCCCTTGGCTGGGGGCGGCAGTCCTGGTGGGGGCAGGGGGGCCCTACCCTTACCAGTACCCTTCCGTTTTGGACGGGGCGCGGGAGGTGGAGGAGGCAAGTGAACAACAGGAACAGAAGGGAGGGAAGTCGAGGAGTGAGTAGAGAAACTCTGCTGCTGCTGCTGCTGCTGCTGTTGGGGCAGGCTGAACCCCTGAGCTAACAAAGACCGCAAACGCCCGCTACGCTGTAGCATGCCGCCCAGGGTGCTCAGGCCTTGCTCGTGCCCTTTCCCCCCTCCAGCTCCTTTCCCAGCTCGCGCTCCATCGGGCCCCGCGGCGCCGATCCTGAGAGGCGCTTGCACCCCTGGACCTGGATCAAGTACAGCGTGAGGCACTCCCAGATCTCGAGAATGCGCGGCGCCCTCGACTGGATCGCAACTGTTAGCACTCCGACGCGGGGTTCGGGAGCGTCGGGACGAGCCTTCTTGTAGCGGAAGTGCGTCACCATCTCGCCGATCCGAGCGGGCGTGGACTGAAGGGCCACGTCCTGCCAGAAGCTCCTCAGGAGTGCGTGTGCTTTCGGCTCTGGATGGGCCCCGTCGGAAGCCAGGTCGTCGATGGCGAAGCGCAGCGTCGCCACGAACAGGCACGCGAACGGCGTCCCGCGCCCCTTCCAATCCACCTTCTCGCCGAGCTGGGCCTGGGCCTTCATGTGCTTGGACATCTTGTCGTACTCCCCGTTGGCCTGCACCATGATCGCGCCGACGTCGACGGGGTTCTGCTCGGGCGTCTCGAACGCCTCGTACACCGACCCCTCGAGGGCGGCGATGGCGCGCGAGTTGCTGAGGGTGAGGCGGATGAACATGTTCGTGGTCTTCTTCATCCTGTTCGATTGCGACTGCGTCGTCGGGTTGCCGCCGCCGCCGCCGCCTCCCGGTGGTTGGCTGCCTCCCGCTGCCGCCGCGTCCTGCTTGTGGACCTTCGCCGCCGATCCTTGGCCATCGGCGGGCCTCTTCATCCAACTCGGCATCCCGATGTCGGGCTGCGCCGCCGCCGCCGCCGCTGCCGCGGGACCTTCGGGCATCTCTGCGAGCAGCTGGAGGGTGTCCCTGTTGTGAATGTAGATATTCAGAGCGTGTAAGATACACAGGCCAAGGAAGATGAACCAAAACGTGGCCACGGAGATCCTCAGCGTTCCGCCCAGCAAATTGACATAGACCGCACTTGTAAGTCTTGGGCTCAGCCAAGGGGACCAATGAGCGAAGGCCGAAACCACCGCAATACCCTCTCTGAAGGGACGCCTGCAAGTGGCGTGCCGCCGTGATCTGATTCCTGAAGATCTTGGAACATACGGGGCACTTATTGGAGGTCGTTAGAACGTGACTAAGGTTCCGAACATGGTGCCGATGCCGTAAATGTTCCATGAGGCCCTTCTGAGTGGCGAACCTACAAGAGCAGGGTGTGTGGGTTCCGTCTGTTGAAACCACCGTGGCAGTACAAGCGTAAGGCAGGGCTAAGCATTCCGAGAGCTCTGGGTCCTCTGCGGACTGGTAGAGGAATGCCCCGCCAGATGTTGATTCCCGTTGCTCTGTGTGAAGGACTGCCCCGCCAGATTTTGCTTCCAGCGGTGGTGCTGCATAACTCACCATATGACTACGAACCCGACGAAAATCCAGAGCGGCGAAATCTCTCATGTCCTCCTCCTCCTCCAATAAGAGCCAAGGGCAGTCCGCTATCCTCGCGAGGAGGTCTTCAGCGCCAGGGCAAGACTTGATAGCTTCGCGTACGTCTTGACCAACCCTCTGAGCCCAAGGAGAAGCGAATTCCGTCAACCCCGTTGCTGAACACGGCCACTTATCAGGATGTTCGAACCTCATGTCACCCCCGAAGAGCGCCACGAGCACCTGCACGTGGGAGTTCTGATTCCTAGCCCAACTCTGATACCAGTGGAGGCGACGTGCAAGCAGTTCAGAGTAACAATCTGTAATACCCCAATAATCTAGAACCTCCCGAGTTGCTAGAGTCCGAGCATGATCGTCGTCGCCCTGTGCGTGTGTACATGCTGCGCCCATCATTGCCGTGCGTCCTAGTCGTGCTAAATGTCTGTCCAGTAAAGAGTGCTGCTTATCTGAGAGTATGAAGGGTTCCAATCCAGACAACAGCGATCCTTGGACAAGGCTAATGAAGATGACCCGCTTCCAGGCCTTCGGACCCTCCATGGACCAGAACGCGCCCATGCTGTAAAAGCCCGCGGACGCAGCATTCATCCGACGTTCAAGCTCAGGAGATGCCAACTGCAGCGGTGTAATCATCGGAACAAGATAACGTGCCACGTCCGAGACCTGTCCCGCAAGTCGACCCCCTTCAATGCCATGAGAGCGAATATACTTCTTACAACGTGTCGAACCTGGGCCGGCGATGTAAAACTGTGTCACCTGTTTTGTTTTGTTCTGCACATATCCTGTGGTAGCGAGGGAGTCGTCGAGAATATCATCGATTTTGTTTAACGAGTCGAACACCTCCTCCATCCCCTCCCCCTTGCATAATGGAATCAGCCTGAGTAAGTCGTCGGCGTACTTCTGATAAGACATATCCACCTTCACCCCACACCAAAGACTTTCAAGCAAGCAAGTAGTAGGGATCTCCTCACGAA
>CAUYUJ010008861.1:10000-25000 GCA_963575745.1 Prorocentrum cordatum | reverse complement strand
GAGGAGAAGGATGAGGGCTAGTGCAAACCCAAGACTCATCAACGATATTGCAATAAACCCTCCCTCCAAATTCCCTCTTTTCATAAGCCTCTACACGGATTCATTTTCACTGAAAGAAGCGCCCCGTTGAAAAACGACCGTTTGAAAATGAGGAATTGTGCTAGAACGCCCTTCCTAGGACATCAACGCCGCGAATCAACGTTTGACTGTTTCGCCCTGACATTCCAACATGATGCCAACACACTGCTTCTGGGACGTTAGCCATGAGAACCCTAGAAACTCTTGCAAGCCCTCAAGACGAACGTGCGCGGCGCTCAAACGATAGCAACATCTTTGAAACTGAGCTGCCTTCCATGCGCAACACTGTTGCAAACGTTTCAGGCGAGTGTTCGCGGCGCTTAAGCAACAGCAGCTTTTTGAACACGGCCCGCCCTCTATCCGTGAAGCTCCTGCGAACTTTGAAGTCGAATGTGCGCGGCGCGAAAGCGAGAGACACGTTTTGAAAACGGGCCGCCCTCCATCCGTGAAGCTCCTGCAAAGTTCTAAATGGTGAGGACGTCTCTAGCGACACGCCTGGCCCGCTCTTTCGACCGGCCCCGGGGTGCGACAGGGCGGACTTACCTATGAGGAGCAGGGATGGAGGACAGAAACGGCCGAACCTGGGAAGAAATCAACGAACTTACTCCAACGTCAAGGCTTGGGAAAGCTGGTTCCGCGATCCACCCTGGGAAGAACTACTCTGGGAGAAATTACTGGGAGCGCCGGTGCCGAAATCCACGTAGAGAAAACGGAATACAAAGAGGAGAATAATGAGGAGGAGGAGGACGACGAAGAGGACGAGGAGGGGGAAGGATAGGGGAACAACGAAAACGACGATTCGTCGGGAGGTGGGCAACACATGGCAACACCGTCTGGCCCAGAAGAATTCGAATGCATAAAGAAACATGCGCTCCTGCGCTCCTTAAGCATGGGATGGGAAAAAACGGTAAAGCTAGTTAGACTAGCGAACGGTAGAGAGGAGAGATGCTCTATCCTCATACCCCTCCTCATCCTCCCCAGGAGGAGGAGGAGGAGGAGGAGGAGGAGGAGGAGGAGGAGGCGGAGGAGGAGGAGGGGAGGGCGAATTCTGTGGGTCCCGTCTGGGGCTCCAGCATTCCAAAAGGGCTTGCCCGAATGCGTGTGTCGGCCGCGCGATTGCAGCGCGAAGTCGGGCCATGGCACACCTGAAGGCCTACGCCAGGATGTTCTTGCCCGATGTCAGCGCGTCTTGGAAGTAGGCGAGCGCGCCCGTGATCTCTTCGACGTCTACCTTTGTCTTCTCCATCTTCTCGGAGAGGAGCCGCCGCTGGCCGAGGCTAGGGAATGCCTTGGCGACGTAGTCTTCGGTCTTCTGCCCCTTGAGCTTGTTGTACATTTCCACGGCGAGCGCCGGGTGTTTCAAAATACCCCCTCGGGTTCCATGGAGCATGTGGTACATCTCCGTGCCAACCCACATCACCATGTCATCCACGGAGCTGTCTATGAGCTCATCGTAAAGGCTGCCACAGTCCTTGGGCCCGGAGAGAGGATGAGGATGATGAGAAGGAAGGAGGAGAATGAGGAGGAGGAGGAGGAAGAGGAGGAGGAGGAGGAGGAGGAGGAGGAGGGAGGAGGAGGAGGAGGAGGAGGAGGAGGAGGAGGAGGAGAGGAGGAGGGAGGAGGAGGAGGAGAAGGAGGAGGAGGAGGAGGAGGAGGGAGGAGAACGAGGAATAGGAGGAGGAGGAGGATCAAGACGAGGAGGAGGAGGACGAGGGGGAAGGAGGGAGAACGACGAGGACGACGAGAACAATGACGAGGGGAGGAGAAGGAGGAGGAGGAGGAGGAGGACCAGCGCAAACTCCAGACACATCAACGATGTTGCAATGAAACGCACCTCCAAATTTTCTCGTCATAGATCCTTCGAATAATTGACACTAATTGACGACAAGGCGGGAAACGGCTCGTTAGAAGGCAACCGTCTGAGTCCTCAGCCGTTCCGCAACAAAAAAAACTCCTGGGATTTGTCAACGCCGCGGATCAACGGGACAAATGCTTCCTGACAATCCGAAATCGTACCACAATGCAATTCCTAAGACTTCAACACCGCGAATCAACGTGACTGCCGCATCCTGGCAATCCTGAATCGTACCAGAAAGCCCTTCCGAAGGCTTCAACCATGAAAACCCTTGAGCGCCGCGCATACAGCGAGAGCCACATTTTTCAAGGGAACGCCCTCTATCCTTGAAACTGATACGAGCTTTAAGACGACTGCGTGCGGCGCTACGGCGATAGCCACATTTTGAAACGGAACCGTCCTCCGTACTTGCAGCTGCTGTGAACTGTTAAGACGAATGTGCGCGGCGCTGAAAAGAGAGTCACATTGCAACAAGCGATAACCCTCCTTCCTTAAAGCTGTGACGAACTTTTGATGTTCCATGTGCGCGGTGCTAGGGCGAGAGCAACATTTTGGAAACCATCGGTCGTCCATGCGTAAGCGGCTGCGAACTTTGCAACGAACGTGCGCGGCGCTGAAGCGGCGACCACAATTTGAGAATGGCCCACAATCCATCCGTGAAGGCTGCAACTTCCAAGCTTCAAGACCATGAACGGTGAGGACTTCTCGGGCGAAACGCCCAGCCCGCCCTGCAGGCACGCCTGGGGGCGCGACGGGAAAGAGTCCTTTTTCAGGAAACTCGATGGGGAAGGAGGCACAGGGGAAGGAGGGGGGGGGGCAGTGGGAGGAGGAGGAGGAGGAGGAGGAGGAGGAGGAGGAGGAGGAGGAGGAGGGGGAGGAGGAGGAGGAGGAGGAGGAGGGTGAGGAGGAGGAGGAGGAGAAGGAGGAGGAGAGGAGAGGAGGAGGAGGAGAGAGGAGGAGGGTGAGGAGGAGGAGGAGGAGGAGGAGGAGGAGGAGAGTTGGAGGAGGCGGTGGAGGAGGAGGAGGCGGACGAGGAGGAGGTGGAGGAGGGCGAGGAGGACGAGGAGAGTTGGAGAAGATGGAGGACGAGGAGGAAGAAGAGGAGGGCGGAGTGGAAGAGGAGGAGGAGGGGCAGGGAAGTGAGCTGGAGGAGGAAAAGAAGGGAGGGACAGGGAGGAGTACAGGGTGCCGAAGTCCTTGGGCACGGGGTCCAAGAGCACGGCCAAGTCGCGGAGCTCGTGCTTCTGAGGCGCCTTGGCGCAGTAAGGCTCGTTGTAGGCGCAGGCCGGATGGGCCCTCACCACGGTTGCGTTGAACGATCGGTCGGCTGCCCTCCAAAAGGAAGAAGAAGAAGAAGAAGAAGACGAAGAAGAAGAAGAAGAAGAAGGGGGAAGGAGGAGGAGGAGGAGGAGAAGGAGGAAGAAGAAGAGGAGGACGAGGAGGAGGAGGAGGAGGAAGAGGAATCTGAGGAGGAGGAGGAGGAGGAGGAGAAGGAGAAAGAGGACGAGGAGGAGAAGGATGATGAGGAGGAGCAGGACGAGGAGGAGGAGGAGGAGAAGGATGAGGAGGAGAAGGAGGAGGAAGAAGAAGACGAGGACGAGAACGAGGAGGAGGAGGCGGAGGAGGAGGAGGAAGAGAGGGAGGAGTCAGGAGGGAGACAAGAGGAAGGAAGTGGAGAGGAAGGAGGGAAGAGGCGGAGGGTGGAGGGAAGCTGCGCAGATTGGAGGATGGGTATGAGCAGGAGGAAGAGGCGGATGAGCAGGAGGATGATCAGGGGGAGGAGGACGACTGACTGACTGACTGACTGACTCGCCCTCGGGGTGGCGGGTGACCGTAAACTACAAGAGACTCTAAGGAGGAGGACGAGGAGGAGGAGGAGGAGGAGGAGGAGGAGGAGGAGGAGGAGGGGGAGGAGGATGGGGAGGAGGAGGAGGAGGAGGAGGAGGAGGAAGAGGAAGCGGAGGAGCGCCTGTAGCAAGGAGGAGGGTCAGAGCTAGCGCCTCGGGCCGCCGCGGGCGGGGCCGCTCGGAGGCTGCTGCGCAGTGTGCGAAGTAGTACTCAGGAGGCCGCCGCTGCGCCAGCCGCCGCCGCCGCCGCGTCGCCGCCGCGTCGGCTCGCGCCGGCCCGGTCACCTGCCAGTGCTGCCGGTGGCTACGATTCCCGTGGGCCGCCCCGTCGGGGGAGCGGGGGCACCTGGACGCGCCTGGCCGTGGCGCGGGCCAGGGCCTGGGCCACCTCTGGGGGCGGCTGGACCGGGCCAGGCCGGTGGCGGAGCAGGTTGTACGCGTGGTGCAGCGTGGCGAGCGCGCCGCCGTTCTAGGGAGCCCGTTCTCGCCCTGCGGCTCGCCGTCGTAGTCCGCTGTTGCGCCGAGGCCGAGGCGGTGCAGGGCGCACGCGTGCGCGACGGAGCGGGAGCGCGGAGTCACGCAGACACTCCTCCAGGCGCCTCGGCGCTCCAGGTAGTGCGCGACGTGGTCAGCGCCGTCTTCCCAGGACCACCAATCACGGCTAGCAGGGGATGTCCCACGTGCATGCGGTACGAAGTGCGTCATGCGCCTGCGAAGGCGCGGATGGCCTCCAGGTAGCCAGGGCAGCAACTGCCAGTTGGGCACTAAGGTGTAACAATTTATGGCGGACGCCTGGTGGGATCGCCAAGTCAGGCGACCAGGCGTTGAGGCTTCGACGGGTCGTGCCGTGGAAACCCTCCGGGAGGAGTGCCTGAGCGGCGGCTGCCGCGTGCGTGCGCTGCAGGCGGAGCTTGCGCGTAGCAGCCGCGGCCGCGCGCAGCTTGTGTCGTGCTGCTGCGCTGGCCGCTTGCCAGGCCTGCCGTCGGCGCCGCTGCAGGCACTCGCTAGGGGGCATTGACTGTGGTGGTGTCGACGACCATGAGGTCTTGCAGTATGAACTTCGTCTGTTCCCATAGCGGCGCGGCCCATCGGCCCAATGCGCCAACGCCAGTTGGTCAGGGCGCTTTACGATGGATCATGGCGCCCTGTCAGGGCGCCCTGCGATGGGCAACACTGTTGGACCCGCATCCAGTCGCAGTCCGTCTGCACGCGCTTGGTGCTCACTGGCGTTGCACGTGGCTGTCGTCTCTCAGGCACCCTGTGGGCCTTGGCCGTGGCGCCGTTCATGGAGGCTCCCGCCGGCGCGCTGGCGCTCCCCTCGAGTTCACCGGCTGACCGCACACCGCGTGTCGATCCTCTACTCGGTCCTGGTCGAAACGCCGAGCTCGGCGCGTGCACTGTCGTTGTCGGGGCAACACTCTGGGACACCTCCCTCCTCAGCCTCTAGGGGCCCCACTTCTGCGCCATGGCCCGCCTCGCCCGCCTGAGACTACAGCCTCGGAAATGTTTTTGTTTTTGGGTGCGCCGCTGTGGGTGGCTGCTGCGGACTCGCGGGCTGCGCTTTACGCCATTCGATCGGCGCGCAGGGCAGCGGCCCCGAATGAGTCCGACTTCGACGTCGCCTCGGAAAGTCAAGTACCTCCGCTTCGCTCTGGGCCCAGGGACATCCGTTTGGGGCTCCTGGCAGGCGGCTGCCATGAAGTGCAAGTAGCGCGTGGCGGGGCTGCAGAACGTGCCTGTGGCGACGTAAGAGTTGATCAAGCTAAACAGCGGCTCTGCAGTCTCTGTCCTTACGTACCTTGCACAGCTGCCGCCCCTGCCGGACGCCCTCCTCTGGGGTGAGCTCGACGCGTTGCGCTGCGCCCTGAAGGCCCCGTCGAAGCCCCTCGCGCTCGCCGACAGGATCAGCGTGGGCGCGTGGGCGCCTGGCCCCGCCCTCGCTGCGATGCAACCTAATGCCTGGGCCGCCGCGTGGCGCGCAGCCAACGTCGCGCTCGCGGGCTGGAGTGTCTCTGCGGATGGTCGGCGCGAGCGCGCGATGGATTTCCTCCCCGCAGGAAAAGAACGAGGGCGAGGAGGACGAGGGAGAGGAGGAAGAGGAGGAGGAGGAGGAGCGCACGTCCCTCTGCGGAGACGCTTCGTTACCTGGGCGCCGACGCGCCGTCGCGCATGCAAGGGCCCAGACTCAGCGCGGCGTGGGCGGCCTTGAAGAGTTTGATGTTCTGCTCGTAGCAGTTGGAGTTGATGCAGCAGGTGCCCACGGGCGCGGAGTCGAAGCGCGGCGCGTCGACGAAACTGCCCCGAACCGTGGCGCAATCGTACTTCAAGCGGTCGTTCTTCATGCAATAGGCCCGGCACACCACAGCGAGGCGCGTGACCTAGTTGAATGTGTTGTCCTCGCCCGACATGCCGTAGCCACGCGCTCCTAAGCCCATGCGCGCCAGTAGGTCGGGCGCCGGCATGCGACGAGGCAACGCGACGCGGTGCCAGGCTCGGCGGCAGACCGCGTAGTGGGCCTGGTCGTCAGCATCCGCGGGGCAGCCGAAGATGCAGAGGCGCTTCTGCGGCTGCACGCGCATCCTGGTGTAGTTGGCCACCGTCCCGCGCACGTCTTCATGATGTGCCAGAGTCGCGATGGTGGCGCCCGGGCGATCGTGGAGCGAGCTCTGGCCCATCTGATGGATGTGGATCCCTGGCGGCAGCTGGAGCATGGGCGCGAGGTCGTTGTAATCCTCGTCGTCGCGCGCTCGGTTGACTCCTTTTCGGAAGAGTAGTGTCGCTGTCATCATTGATCTCGTCAGGGGGTCAGATCAGCTGGCGTCGGGCATGGCGTTCATCTCTCGCGCCTTCTAATGGTTGGCGAACGTCTGCTGGCATGCGCGGAGGTTGGAAAAGCTGGGCCCGTCGTTGTCTGGCGCCGTCGCCGCCGCGCCAAGCGTCTCGACGCATGCGCCGAGCCAAGTCTCCGAAGCAGAAGTCGTCACCACGATTGTACGAGATGCTATGCGGCGGTCGTTTGAGGACTCGAAATGTATGCTTCGCGCCATTTCTTCCAGTCGCGGCGTCGGTCCGTCGTCCGGTCGTTCCGGTGCACGTCAGGGATCCGGGTCGTCGGCCCAGTGGGCGAGCATCTCCTCCATGGCGCGAAGCTGCTGGAGCGTGCGACGGGAGTCATCGTTGGCGTGGTCAGGCGCGGGAGCATCTGGAGCATGGCGCGGGGGGTCGGGGAAGTGGGCGGTGCGGCCAGCCGCTGGGCACCATGCGCGGAGGCGCCTCAGGATGGCAGCGCCGAAGGTGTCGGAATAGAAGCTACGCTGAAGCTCGGACGTGCACGCAGCTTGTGGCGTTTCGGCTTATGCTGGAGCTGTGGGTCGTTATCGCGTCGTGGGCGGCGATCTGCATGGTTGATCCTGCGGTCGTTGCCCTGCCCATGTGTCCAGAAACTGCCGCCTTGACCTGCGCGCTGGCTTCGCGGCGGGCGATCGCGAGGCGTCGGGCTGCGCTTCGGTCGTTCCCCGCATTCGGCCGAAGTGTTTGCAGCGGGGGCCCCAGCCTGCGGGGCAGGACTTGCCGTCGATCGCAGCCTGGAACGATGGGCGATAGAAAGAGGGTCGACCCAGCAATCGGCGCAGCTTTGCCCGTTAATGACTTTGACAAGGGTAGGTATTCTTCAGCAGCTTGATGAAGCGAGTGGCATGCCGACCCTAAGCCACGGATAGTGCACGTTGCCACCCCCAACATGGCGGCCGCGAGCGTGATTTCGAGCCCCGCTGGGATATCTGCGCCACGCCAAGTTCGCACAGCCAGGATGTCTATCTTCGTGAAAACAGACGGGGCGGCACGCATCAGCTTCTGGAGCGCGCGGATCCCCATCGGCGAGGAACGTCGCGATCGGGGGAAAGAGCTGTCCGACATAGGACAGTGTCGTGATGGTCGAGGTGTTGCAGGGCTGGATGCAGAGTTGGAGCGGGCCGTTAGATGCCACCAGCATCTGGCGTCGCGAAAACCATGTGGCCGCGGGCGCCTGCCGTTGACGCGTGGGCGACGCTGCGGGGCCGATGCGCGCGCCCAAGTACTTGGCCGCGCCCCTGATAGTGAACGTAGCTCACGACGGGTCGACGGTGATCAGCGCGTCGCGGGCGTTTTTGATCAGATGATCGCTAAGGGCGGTCCACAGACGCACAATGACGCACTTCTCGGCTTGAGAGAGAAGGCCCGCGCAGTCGACAGCGGCGCGCGCGCAAGGGCGCAGGCGAAGCAGATCACGAAAGGCAAGAAGAGCACCGTCGATGCCATCGGCGCAGGCATTGGTAGCGCTGCCTCCGCGCTGCGGGTGAAGTCGAGAAGCCGCCCCCGTGGGGGATAGACTCGAGCGCAGCGTCGATGCTCGGAAGAACTGGTTCAAACGCGGGCGCCCACATAGATCCACTGACAAGACACCCCCGTGCACTTCCGCTGTCAGGGGAGAAGAGTGGGCTGGTTACTTTGCCCAGCAGCAGGACGGGGGCGGGTCGTGGCAACGGGCGCGAAGTAGCTGCAGGAACGAACTGCGAATGCCCCGCCGTCGGAGCACCTCCCAAAGCCATGCGTATATAAAGCCGGGGAACGCCGCGGCGATGTCCAAACTCAGGAAGCAGGGCTGCGACGCGCCAGCGACGAGGGGGGGCGCTGAAATTGCGGCGGTCCGCGTCGACGTTGACGATGTTAGTGAGGAGTTGCCGCCCAGGAGCAAATCCACGTTGCGCGTCGCTGGTGGAACGGGCCAGGGGGCGCAGCATCGTGTTGCAGGAGGACGCGATGATCTCGACGTGGCCGCGCTTCATTTACAGCAGGCGGGGCGCAACAGGATTGCGTAGAACAGCGCGCTGGTCATCGGGTTATTTCCCTTTCGGGGGCGTCGCCATCAGCGCGAAGTTGAGATCGAGAGGCGCTGGGCCGCCGCGTGCCAGGTGGGACCTGAGCACCGCCGAGATCGAAGCTGAGAGGCGTCGCCAACCGCGCACGATCTGGTAGTTGGTCAGGGCCAGGAGCAGAGTCGGCCGCGTGCTCGGCAGCAACTTCGAGGTCGCGCTCGTTGGGGATGGCGATGTTTATCATCGCCTGCTGCGCCGTCTCCTGCACGTTGATCTCCCTCTGCGACCATCGGGGCCCAGCGCGCTTGGATGGCAGCGCGCGCGTTCATCGGGTTGGTCTCGGCGTGAGAGATGCCGCCGGTAGAGGTCTTCACGTCGTTGAGGACCAGCCGCTTCGCGAAGGGTTTCCACGGCTCTCCGTGCCGTCGCGCGCGGGGGGCCCGCCGTCGCCAGCGGTCGCCATCGCGAGGGCGATGGGCGGCGCGCGCCTGTCGCGCTTGGACCGCCGCGCGCGCTCGTCGCCAATTGGCCGCGCCAGAGTGAGCCGCGGCAGCCTCGGCGCTGAAGTTCTGGAGGTCACGGATGCAAATCTCCGCGGCTGTGTTCGCGCCCAGCGTGTCACCGTGGATCAGCATGCGCTCGGCGCCCAGGCGCGCGTCGTCGATGCGTCCGGCAAGCGGGGCATCGCGATGCCAAACAGCCCTCGCGATGCCTCTCATGGCCATGGAGTTCACCTCCCTGGCAGTGTCCCTGCGGTTGGCTTTTAGGGCGTCAGGGTGGAGCCTCGGAGGCGCCGCCCGCGCGCGCGTTGCCCTTGAGCGCCCTCCATTTAGCCATTGCGTCAGGCGAGGAGAAGTCGGTCATAATGTTGAGCATGGCGACGCAGTACTGGTAGAAGACGCCCTTGAAGATCACGGGCGAGATCGCCCCGTCAGCGGGTGGTCGCTGATCTCGCGGGCGGATGCGTAGATGAAGTATCTCGTGGTCGCTGACGAACGTGCCTACATTATCGAGAGGTTTGTTCACGGCGAGCAGGGTCTCCATGCGCAGGATATCATGCACCTCCAAGGAGACGAAGACGCGGTCGATGGTCGTCTCGCTGTTGTTCGACTAGTTCCGATGAGTGGTCGCTCGCGTCGCCACCTCGATAACGTCTTTGATGTCACGCCATAATTGCGGTGGCTATTAATGTTGTTGGAGCGGGGCGATGTCCGCAAGGGGCGTCATGCTGCGCGGCGGATGATCGGAGAGGTTGAAGTCCCCCCCATCACGATCAATGTGTACTTCGCGGGGTCTGAGCGCGCGAATTGCACCGCGGCCTGCTAGGCCGCCTTGAAGTCACGTCAGCTGGTCGGGGATAGGTCGTGGTTGTGCGCGTTGACCATCATGCTGCAATATCGCTGCGTGCTGCCGGGTATCTTCATCGTGGCGATGCGTCCTGGCGAGATCACGTTGGAGTCATGCTTGGGCTTTGTGTCCGCGCGGCGGTCGCAGTAGGCGGTGCTCATAGGGACACGGAAAGCCGCGCCACCAGCGACCTGGTTGCCATCGACACCCGAATGATCCACTGCATGTTTGTTCGTCGTGCCGTTGGCCACCGGCTTGAGCATGTCACTGTTTCTGTGGGCCTCCAGAAGCAAGATCAAGCCGCGCTGGCGGAGGTAGTCGGCCAGCAAGCAACGCTAGGCATCACGACGAGAGGGGGAGATACCACAGATGACATAGGAGCTCCAAGAGACCAGGTTGGTGCCGTTCTTCTTGATGCCGTCGTTCCACGGTGCCCATCCGTCGACAAAGCCACGACACTGCAGTGTGTGGGTTCGCGAACGCGGCGGCGAATTCGCCCGCGAGCTCTTTCTGAGCAGTGGAAGCGATGCCATCAGCAGCGGCCGCATCGGACCACTGCACTTGCGCTGCGTCCGTGGGATTCGCGCCGGTGCGTAGGCGGACGATGGGCACGTTGTTGTCGACTGTCCACAGAGAGGTGGCCGACGGTGCGGTGGACCCTGGGCGACATGTCGTTGAACTTGTTGTTGGTGATCTTGTTGGAAAGCCTCTTGAGCTGCACCTCATGTCGCACGAGCTTCGGGCTCTTGTCGACACTGACGCACAGGGGGTGATCACCCGAGCGGATAGAGAACTGACGCCACTCGCAGCCAAAACGAAGATGATGTTAATGATAATGATAATGATAATGATAATGATAATGATAATGATAATGATAATGATAATGATAATGATAATGATGATGATGATGATGATGATGATGATGATGATGATGATGATGATGATGATGATGATGATGATGATGATGATGATGAAAATGATGATGATGATGCTGATGATGATGAAGAGCCTTGCCACGCAGGATGACCACCGCGTCACCTCCAAGCAGCGTGATAGAGGCTCGGGTGCTGGGCGTGTTGCTGTTGAAGCGGACGCAGTTGATGCTTGAATCGGCTGCGCTGAACCAGGGCAGGAGGGCTTTGCGGAACTCGGTCTTGGTGATGTCTTGCGTGCAGCCGCACCAGAACGCGCCGATGTGGCCAGGTCTGTCCCAGTCGTCGATGGCGGCAAAGTCGACCGGAGGGACCTGGGCATCGGTATACGCGATGGATTGCTGGAGGTTCGTGACCGCGGCGCGAAGTCGGCGGAGCACGTCTCGGTGACGGCGAGGCGCTTCTTGCCTTCCACAAGCTCGGACTCTGCGTGTTCCTGCCACTTGCTGTTGCTGTTGCCGAGCTGGTTGCTGCTGTTGCCGAAGTGAGCGCTCTCGACTGCCACGTGCGCGATCACGCTCGGCACGGCGCGGATAAGCTTTGGTGGTGTCGCCCATGTTGTCAGCTGTGGATGCGGCGCCGTGTGGATGCCGTCAGGAAGCCACTGTGCTGGGTTCGCGCCACCCCGAACCAATGCCACGCTGCTGAAGAAGAGGAAGAGCCGTTGGAGTTCCCGACAGGGGTGTGAAAGGATGGGAGCGGTATCCACTTCGTTCCCAGGGGAACGCATCATCTTGAGCCAAAATGGCTACGGAGGAGGAGGAGGAGGAGGAAGGAGGACGGGGAAGAGAAGAAAGGAAGAAGGAGGAGGAGGAGAAAAGGGAGTAGGAGTCCTCTCGGTCCCACAGAACACGCCCTGTCCCTCGACGGAGCACCTGCACAAGGGGAACTCCAGCGTCTTGAGCCAGGTGGCCTGCAGCTCGGCGCCAGGTACATCCGAGCAGGCTGTTATGGCGTACTCCGTGTTCGTCGTGGCGCCCTCCGCGCCTTCTCCTCCGCCTCCTCCTCCCCCTCCTCCTCCACATTATCATCCTTCCCCTTCTTATCCAAATTCTCTTCCTCACCCTCCTCATCTCCCCCCTTCTCCTCCAAATTATACTCCGTCCCCTTCTCCCCCTTCTTCGCTCGGGCCCCGCGTCCAGAGCGGTGCAGAGGGCCACCCCACATGTTCTCCAGACCACGACCTGCCCTCGGACTCCATGGAGGGCCGCCGCCGCCGCCTCAGCCTCGTCCTCCCTCTCCTCTCGACAAGTACTCAAAATAAATATTGCTCTCCCATCTCCCCAGACCCTGCCGGGAAGGTGTCTCGATTTCTCCGCGTGCATTTTGTACTGACAGGATGGCATTATTGTATACGTCCTACCTTTTTCCCATCGGAGCGTTTCTGGTATCTCAAAATTGCGTTCCCGCTGCAGCGCTGGTCTCATCTGAGGATCGGCGCTTTGCCCCCGCCGTTCAGAATGGCGCTCGCGCCACAGTGTGGACCACGGCTCTGGATAAGAGTATTTCCTCATCGTTGTCGGCCCGCTGCTTCCCGAGGTCCCCCGTACTTATTTTCCAAGTAATGTTGCTCCTGCCGCTTCTCCCACTCCTGCTGCTGCTGCTCCTCCTCCTTCTCCTGCCTCATCATCTTCCTTCTCCTCCTCCTCCTCCTCCTCCTCCTCCTCCTCCTCCTCCTCCTCCTCCTGATCATCCTCCTGCTCATCCGCCTCTTCCTCCTGCTCATCCCCCTCCACCAATGTGCGCAGCTCCACTCTTGTGATTGCGCATTTCGGGCATAAAAAAATCAGCACAATGGGAAGGGATGGATGCGAGGGGTCGAATATCAGATCTGGCGCGAGCGCGCCTAGCTTGCCTTCTCCCGTCTCGCCAAATCCCTCTCCCTCACCGAATCCCCCCCTCCTCCTTCTTCTGCTGGCCCAACTCCTCCTCCTCCTCCTCCTCCTCCTCCTCCTCCTCCTCCTCCTCCTCCTCCTCCTCCTCCTCCTCCTCCTCCTCCTCCTCCTCCTCCTCCACCTCCTCCTCATCCTCCTCTCTCTCTCTCGTCCTCTCTCTCCTCCTCTCTCTCTCCTCCTCCTCCTCTTCCTCTCCTCCCTCCTCCTCCACCTCCTCCTCCTCCTCCTCCTCTTCTTCTCTCTCCTCCTCCTCCTCCTCCTCCTCCTCCTCCTCCGCCTCCTCCTCCTCCTCCTCCTCCTCTTCCCCCCTCCTCCCCTCCTCCTCCTCCTCCTCCTCCTCCTCCCACCTTCCTCCTCCTCCTCCTCCTCCTCCTCCGCCTCTTCTTCTCTCTCTCCTCCTCCTCCTCCTCCTCCTCCTCCCTCCTCCTCCTCCTCCTCCTCTCCTCCTCCTCCTCCTCTCCTCCTCCTCCTCCTCCTCCTCCTCCTCCTCCTCCTCCCTCCTCCTCCCTCCTCCTCCTCCTCCTCCTCTCCCCCTCCCCCTCCCCCTCCCCCTCCCCCTCCCCCTCCCCCTCCCCCTCCCCCTTCTCCTCCTCGTGCTCCTCTTCGATCGATACAGCAGGGAGGGAGAGCGTCGGAGGAGGAAGGCGACGACGAAGAGGTAGAGTGCCTTTCCCCATGTTGTTCAGCATATTCTGGATCTTGAACTGCTGGATATTGAGCGTCGCCTTGCTGAGCTGCACATCGAAGCTGCTCGAGAAGTCGCGCGTCCACTTCTCGAGAAAGAACTGCTCGACCTCGTCCAGCTCCGCGTTCAGCATGGCGTCGCTCGCGTAGGCGCTGTTGCGGGGCATCGCCATGAGGAGCTTCCGCACGACGCGCTGGTGCTTCTCGAGCAGCCACTGCATGCCGAAGACCATGAGGTGCTGGCCGAACTTCGAGGTCTGCGTCATGAAGACGTCGCGCGCCTCCCTGGCCGCTGCGTTGCACAGGTTGGGCCCCGCGATGCCGACGGCGCCCAGGTTCCACGTCAGGGGTCGCCGCTCGATGAGATCTCGGAGCGAGCGCACCAGGAGCATGTACATGTTGGTGATGTGGGTCCAGTGGTGGCCCGTGATGCTCAGCTTCTGCTTGGCCTGGGGGTAGTTCAGCATGCGGGCCACCTCCTCGAGCCGCCGGTCGAACGCCTCGTCCATGTGCTCGGGGTTGCCCCTCTCCCGCCAGCTGGCCAGCAGCTCGGTGGCCAGCTGGGCCGCGGTCGTGTGGAACTCGCTCTCCTGGATCTTCTGGACCTCCACGTAGCTCAGCCCTGCGGCTGGCGGGCTTCGCTCGCCCATCATCTGCTCGTCGAACAGCGCCTTGTAGGTGATCATGAGCTGCAGGAGCTCTGACGAGGGCGAGTCACCCCCGGGCATGCTCTCAAGCTCGTCCTTCATGTGCAGCACCTGCTCATCCATGGACTCCTTGGCTCGCTCCAGGGCCTGGATGAGCTCCGGCAGCTTCGCGGTGATGGTCTGGCCGTGGCGATCGGACAGATACTTCCGGAGCTTGGTCACCTTAATGTTGTCCTCGAAATCGAAGAAGCACCCCTTCGCCTTCCACCCGTCGATGAAGGCCTGCATCTTGGCCTCCTTCTTCGCGATGTTGTTCTCGAGTTCCTTCCGGCGCTCCTCGAATGAGAGGCTCGGGTCCTGCAGGTACGGTTTGGCCTCCACGGTGGCAATCCAGAAGGTCGGGGGGCTGCCCGGCGGCTTCTCGAAGTCCATCTCGCGGAAGTAGTTCTGGACCTCGCGGCACGTGCTCCCGCTCTCCGCGCTCTTCTCAGAAATACCATAGTCCGCCCACGTCTTCACCCAGATGGTGCGCTTCCCCGTGGGGTCGATCTGGGAAGCGAAGGGCGCGATCATCGAGTTGGCAGGGTTCGTCTGTGCCTTCTCCACCGCGATCAGCTGGACGTTGGGGCTGCTGACGTGGTGCTTGTAGATCTCGTCGATGTCGCGCGAATTCTTGACCGACTCGGGGTCCCTGCCCACCACCCGGCCCATCATGTTCTTATAGACGGCCCCCTGCAGCTCGGGTCCGCTGACCAAGATCTCGATGGGGTCCTCCCCGAACCGGCCAGGTTTTGGCGTGGCGTACTTCCCCATGTGCTCTTCGATCTTTCCCACGACGCTCTCGGGCGATACCTCGCCGTCC
>CAUYUJ010008861.1:0-5000 GCA_963575745.1 Prorocentrum cordatum | reverse complement strand
CTCCAAGACGCCCAAGATGGCCTCTAAGACAGCCCTGGAGCACCCCAAGAGGGCCCCAAGTCGGCCCAGAAAGGCCCCCCAAACGACTTCCGACGGCGTCAGACGGGCCAGGAGCCCACCAAGATGGCCGGCCAAAAACACTGATTGCCCTTTCTGTAGGTTTTCGAAGGATTTTGACATTTGCTTCGTTGCGGCCTTCCGACGACGGCCCGAGACGGCCCAAGAGCCCCCAAAGATCGCCCAAGGATCGCCCAAGAGGTCTCCAAGATGGCCCCCAAGACGGCCCCAAGAGGCCCCCACCACTGCCACCACGGCCCAGGAGGCTTTTTAGACGCCCAAGATGACCTCCAAGACGACCTTGGAGCATTCCAAGAGGGCCCAAGTCGGCCCAGAGAGGCCCCGTAAACGGCTTCCGACGGCGTCTGACGGGCAAGAGGCCCACCAAGACGGGCGAAGATGGCACTAAGATGGCCCTAGACGGCCCAAGAGGCCTCCAAGAGGGCCTCCAGGAAGGCCCGACAACGGCCAAAATCATTGAGTTCCCATGAGTTTTCGAAGGAGTGTGGCATGTGCTTTCTCTCGGCCTTCCGACGGCCCGAGACGGCCCAAGTGCCCCCAAAGATCGCCCAAGAGGCCCGAGACGGCCCCAAGAGGCCCCCAAGACGGCCGAAGAGGCCTCCAAGACGCTCAAGATGGCCTCCAAGACGGCCCAAGAGCCCTCCAAGAAGGCCCGAAAGGGTCAAAATGGCCTGCAGGCGGCCAAGATGACCTTCAAGATGCCCACGTGTTCCCCGAAGGCTTTCCAGACCGATTCGGGGAACACATGGTCCGATAGCTTGGCAGGTCTGGCCTCAACGTTCGGCCACATAGGCGCTTCCACAAAGGCAGGGGGCGGCGGTGATTCGCCGTAGGCGTCTTCGATCCGCCGCCCCTTGTCGATTCATCGCAAGGGTGCCAGGCGTGCCGAATTATTACGGTTTTGGTTTTGCTTTTTTTCCAAAATAACTCCCCTGGGGCTTCGGCCCGTCCCGCCGGCCACCTGGAAGGACCGCAATTCTCAAATGTTTCCGCTCAAGATAGCCCAAGATGGTCTCCAAGATGGCCACGTTGGCCCAAGATGGCCTCCAAGATGGTTCAAGATGGCCTCCAAGTCCGCCCAAGATGGTCCCAGAAGGCCTCCCATACGGCCCAAGAGAGTCCAAGACGGCCGAAGACGGCCCCAGAGGCCTCCAAGACGGCCCAAGAGGCCTCCAAGAGGCCCTCCAGGAGGGTCCGAAGAGGCCAAAATCATTGATTTACCTTAGGTTTTTGAAGGATTTTCGCACTCGCTTCTTCTCGGCTTTCCGACGACCCAAGACGGCCCAAGAGGCCCCCAAGATCGCCCCCACGCCCCACAGCGCCCAAGAGGCCTCCAAGATGGCCTCAGGACTGTCCAAGAGGCCCCCAAGACGGCCCCAAGAGCGCACAAAGACGACCAAAGAGGCCTCCAAGACGCCCAAGATGGCCTCTAAGACGGCCCTGGAGCACCCCAAGAGGGCACCAAGTCGGCCCAGAAAGGCCCCCCAAACGGCATCCGACGGCGTCAGACGGGCCAGGAACCCACCAAGATGGCCGAAGTTGGCTCGAAGCTGGCCCAAGACGGCCCAAGAGGCCTCCAAGAGGGCCTCCAGGAAGGCAAGAAAAGGCCCAAAACACTGATTGTCCTTAGGTTTTCGAAGGATTTTGACATTTGCTTCGTTTCGGCCTTCCGACGGCCCGAGACGGCCCAAGAGCCCCCAAAGATCGCCCAAGGATCACTCAAGAGGCCTCCAAGATGGCCCCAGAACGGCCCAAGAGGCCCCCTAAGACGGCCCCAAGACGGCCCCCAAGACAGCCCAGGAGGCTTTTTAGACGCCCAAGATGGCCTCCAAGACGGCCCTGGAGCATTCCAAGAGGGCCCCAAGTCGGCCCAGAGAGGCCCCGTAAACGGCTTCCGACGGCGTCCGACGGGCCAGGGGCCCACCAGGACGGCCGAAGATGGCACTAAGATGGCCCTAGACGGCCCAGGAAGGCCTCCAAGAGGGCCTCCAGGAAGGCCCGACACAGGCCAAAATCATTGAGTTCCCATGAGTTTTCGAAGGAGTGTGGCATATGCTTTCTCTCGGCCTTCCGACGGCCCGAGACGGCCCAAGTGCCCCCAAAGATCGCCCAAGAGGCCCAAGACGGCCCCAAGAGGCCCCCAAGACGGCCGAAGAGGCCTCCAAGACGGCCCAAGAGCCCTCCAAGACGTCCTCCAAGAAGGCCCGAAAAGGGTCAAAATGGCCTGCAGGCGGCAAAGATGACCTTCAAGATGCCCACGTGTTCCCCGAAGGCTTTCCAAACCGATTCGGGGAACACATGGTCCGATAGCTTGGCAGGTCTGGCCTCAACGTTCGGCCACATAGGCGCTTCCACAAAGGCAGGGGGCGGCGGTGATTCGCAGCAGGCGTCTTCGATCCGCCGCCCCCTGTTGATTCATCGGAGGGGTGCCAGGCGTGCTAGATCCTTTCGGTTTTGGTTTTGTTTTTTCCCAAAAGAATCGAAGACGCCTACGGCGAATCACCGCCGCCCCCTGGCCATGGCCACGGGGTCGACGCGGCCTCGTGCTCGCCTCCACGGGGCGGGAATTTTCAGCGAGCAAGACTCCGATTGCGTCAGATGTAACGCAGGTCGATGAGAGACCCCATGCCATCGATCTTGGGAACGCTGTGCCAATCTAGCCCTTCCCGTGTGTCAAGGGACGGTCGACCTACAGCAGGGGGCGGCCGAAGAAGATGAACAAGTTACATGTTTCTGGCTCCGAGGCCTGATCCCTCGCGAGTGGGCAGCCGTCGACCCACCGCGTGAAGACTTGCAGATTTGGCAATGGCAGCTTAAGCAAGCAGCAGTAGCTAACACAAATTCGGGGTACCAGTTTTGGGGGGCGGGGGACGGCTCTGGAGGAGCCCGCGTCAAGGTCCCTTGCCTCCAACGATGTGGCTGAGCGTTTGCCCACATGGCGTCTTGGTGTCACGAACCGTCTTGGGGCCAGCTCGGGGCCATCGCTGGCCAAGCGGGAAACTTCCCAGGGCCGAAGCAATCGAGTAACCGTGCCGAGCTGCTAGCACTCATCTGCTGGCTGGGGGAGCATTTGCCCCAGATGTACCATGTACCGCCTGACGGCGAACTCCACTTTCTAGCCGACTCGGCTTGTGGGGTCCGCGGCGTCAGTCGCCCCGACGCCAGCAAGCCAACGAATAGGGCCTTTGGAAGAGATTTCGGGCGGCCCGAGGGGGGCGCCTCGTTCTGTCGCAAGGTCGAAAACCACGTGGCCGAAGCCAGACGGGCCGAGATGCGTTTTCCAGAGCTGTGGACGCGAGCCAAAAGCTTAGTCGACATCCAGGCTGATGAAGCGGTCAGGAAATGTCAGCCCCACCCTGACCAGGTCCAGAGGGTCCAGGATGTTGAGAAGAAGGCCGCTCGAGTTAGGAAACGTTCGTGCACCGTCCTGGAGAATGTCACGCAAGCTGATAACGAGGCTAGCGGCTAGATTCCCAGGTTGAAAGGCTCCCGACCCTGGCCGAGCAGAATGAGGCGCCCCGCCCCAGCGTTCTCCAGAAGGCGGCGGCGAGCAGCGCACGCACTCCGATTAGAGTTAGAAAAGGGGCGGCGGGGGATCAAAGCCACGTGTTCCTCTCCTCCTCCTCCTCCTCCACCTCCACCTCCTCCTCCTCATCCTCCTCCTCCTCCTCCTCCTCCTCCTCCTCCTCCTCCTCCTCCATGGCGGACCCCGGTGTGTCTGGGTCGCGTTGGGGGTAGAGCCCGTGTTCTTCAATGGCTCTCGACCCCCTTGTCGCCCAGTTGCCGTTCCTGCAGGTGCGCTTCCGCCAGCCGGCAGCGTTCCCCAGGCCCACCGGAGGCTTCCAATTGGGGGCAGGTCACTTCGCCCAACGCACAAGGTCGTTGCACATGAGGAAATCCCCGTATTTTATTGCAGCAGCTGCGGGTATGCACTTGCACGCGAGGGCGGAGCCCTCAGGAACCCGGCTGTTGAATGCCGTCCTCGGACGAAGGACGGCAAGAGGACCCGGATCATATTGCGAGGGGCATTTGGCCAGGGAGCTCCAAGGTCGCTGCGGAATTTAGTCACAGAAGAGGCTTTCGCCCCGCAAAGGCAAAGTCGAAGGCAAAGCCCAGGTGCTAAAAATTTGATGAGCGCTGCTGCGCGGAGAAGTGCAAAAAGTCGTCGTGGAGGTAGCAGTAGTAGTAGAAGCAGTAGTAGCAGCAGCAGCAGTAGTCGTAGTAGTAGTAGTAGTAGTAGTCGTCGTCGTCGTCGTCGTCGTCGTCGTCGTCGTCGTCGTCGGCGTCGTCGTCGTCGTCGTCGTCGTCGTCGTCGTCGTAATAGTACAAGTAATAGTAGTAGTAGTAGTAGTAGTAGTAGTAGTAGTAGTAGTAGTAGTAGTAGTAGTAGTAGTAGTAGTAGTAGTAGTAGTAGTAGTAGTAGTAGTAGTAGTAGTAGTAGTAGTAGTAGTAGTAGTAGTAGTAGTAGTAGTAGTAGTAGTAGTAGTAGTAGTAGTAGTAGTAGTAGTAGTAGTAGTAGTAGTAGTAGTAGTAGTTAGTAGTTAGTAGTAGTAGTAGTAGTGGTAGTAGTAGTAGTAGTAGTAGTAGTAGTAGGTAGTAATAGCAATAGTAGTAGTAATAGTAGTAGTCGTAGTAGTCGTAATAGTCGTAGTAGTCGTAGTAGTAGTACTAGTAGTAGTAGTAGTAGTAGCAGCAGCAGCAGCAGCAGTAGTAGTAGTAGTAGTAGTAGTAGTAGTAGTAGTAGTAGTAGTAGTAGTAGTAGTAGTAGTAGTAGTAGTAGTAGTAGTAGTAGTAGTAGTAGTCGTACTCGTAGTAGTAGTAGTAGTAGTAGTAGTAGTAGTAGTAGTAGTAGTAGTAGTAGTAGAAGTAGTAGTAGTAGTAGTAGTCGTAGTAGTAGTAGTAGTAGTAGTAGTAGTAGTAGT
>CAUYUJ010008860.1:0-37690 GCA_963575745.1 Prorocentrum cordatum | reverse complement strand
CTACTACTACTACTACTACTACTACCACCACTACTACTACTACTACTACTACTACTACTACTACTATTACTACTACTACTACTACTATTACTACTACTACTACTACTACTACTACTACTACTACTACTACTACTACTACTACTACTACTACTACTCACTACTACTACTATTACTACTACTACTACTACTACTACTACTTTTATTTCTACCACTACTACCACTGCTACTACTACTACTACTACTACTACTACTACTACTACTACTACTACTACTACTACGACTACGACTACGACTACGACTACGACTACGACTACGACTACGACTACGACTACGACTACGACTACGACTACGACTACGACTACTACGACTACGACTACGACTACGACTACGACTACGACTACGACTACGACTACGACTACGACTACGACTACTACTACTACTACTACTACTACTACTACTACTACTACTACTACTACTACTACGACTACTTCTAGAGCCTGCCACTATTGTCCTTCATCTCTGTGATGCGGGACTTTTGCAGCCCGCTCGTGATGGAAGAGATCTGCATGAGATTGCGGAACTGACTCAGAATCGTATCAAGTCTGGCCGTGTGTTCCGAGATCCTGCAGTGGCGAGTCAATGCTTGAATCTATTTGCCAATGCCGATTCTCCGTGATTTCCTTTCTGCAAGAGGCAAGTCTGCCTTCGCCAGGGCCAGTCTAGCATCGATGAGGTGATGGATGTGCGCGTCTGCGCGCACTGGAGCACTCTGGCCATCGAGATCTGGGTTCGTGCGCTCGTCCTCGCTTGCTGCCTTGGCCAGGCAACAGTTCAGATTGATGATGCGCTCTCCTGCTCTGCGCTCTTGCCACGGCACCTCCTGCAGCCATCGTTCGAGCACATCTCGGCATCGACTGCTTGTTTGCCATGGTGTCGCCCGTCCCTTCCGTCGCCTACGCCGCGTCCTGGGAGCAGCGTCCGGGACAGAGATCTCCACGAGCACTGGTCGGTGATCAGAGCCAATGTCAACATCAGCAGCTACAAAGGAACTCCATGTCAATGGAACAGACGCCTGTCCAACAATACGTAGTCCAGTTGAGAAGACAGCTCGTGTGCACGGCACATTTGTAATAGTAGCGATCCCCTGTGTTTGTTCGTGCGTGCGACTGTTGTCAATCACTCTGTCGTCATCATCGTCGCGTTTTGCACCGATCTCTGCATTGAACTCCCCAGCTACAACTATCCTGTAGCCCTTCGTCTGTGCTTCAAAGCGTGCCTGGCGAATTTGGTCATATACAGCGTCAGCCTCCTCATCGGCCTGTGCCGCATGCGGCATGTAGACGACCATAGAACGAACTCGGCCCAATGATAATACATAAACGTCCACCAACGCCATGCGGTTGGAGACTGCTTTGAAGACTGCGTGGTTCCACCGTCGGCGCAACAGAAAACCTACACCGGCACTCCGAGACGTCCCACCACTCCCAAACCAATGATGTCCATGTGTAGTGTCCCATGCTTCTCTCATGCTCTCTCCACGTCTCCGTAAAACCAATAATATCCGAATTGCGATCCCCTAGTTCGACTAAGCACCTCTCCACGCGATCATCAAACAACATCAGAGAATGAGCATTGTAAGTGATTATGGAGAAACTGGTTTTGCCCGTCCGAGCTCGACACGAGTCCTCAAGACGGGGAGGAAGTAAAATGACCTGCTCCTGGATGGGTCCCGTAGGTGTTGCCACGTTGCCTCTTGGGTTCCAAGGACCACGCCAACGTAGTCTGCCCCCCTCCTGGCCGGAGCCCGCACGTTGTAAACATGAAGGGGGGTTACCATCTGCGTGGGAATACGCTCCGAGTCCGCCGCCCGTGCTCGCAATACTCCCTGAATTCGCATGCGTGCCGGCCCCATGTTCCCGGCTCTTTGGGCTCGCTTGTGCTAGTCAGGCTGACTGGGGCTTTCCTTTACCCAGCCCTTTGGCCCACTTCTGGTACGAATGTTGCAAATATGTCTGGCATTGCTGGATCGAGTCGTTGAGCTCCTGCGAATCTCGTAGCTCTTTCCAGTCCTTCCATTCCGCGGTTGGCCAGTCAACGGTCAGCGCCCCGCCGTGCGCCTGCACCTTAGTGACGATGGTGTCGCCCACCTTCAGAGTAGCATTCTCCTCATCGATGGTGGTGTTGCGCTTCTGGAATCCCCCGCTGCCAAGCATCTTTTTGATCTTGAACAAAAGCTTGAGGGGGACACGTAGGTTCAAGGGCCAGTCGATGTTGCACCAAATCACAGCCTCTTTGAACGTAGCCTGCACCTCCTGAATAGTGCACTCCCCGCGTCGGCAATCTTCCTGAAGGGGAACTGCGCGAACATGATGTTTTCGAAAGTGTCGCTCTCGATGTACGGGTTGATGATGCCGGGCAGCCCTGCGGTACGGAGCATGTTGTCCACCCACTCTTCTTCCTCCTCAACTGTGCCTGCTCCCTTCAAGCCACCAAACATGACCGGCGTAGGGTCGTTGGCTGCATGCACGCTGGTGGAAATCGCCTGGCCCTCCTTCATGAGACCCTGGAACAGCTTAGGCAGCTCTTGTTTGGTGACCACGTTCGCCTCGAGATCTTGGACCGCCTTCGACGCCTGCCGCGCCTCTTCCTTGGCCTCAGCTGCTTCGGCTACCGCTTTATCTATCTTGCCCGTCATCCCATCCACCGTGCTTTGTACCCCCTCCACCTTTCTCATCAGCGTTCGTGCCCAGCTCGGCATGGGCTCTTCATCTTCACCATCCTCTTGTCTGGAGCCTCTGGATTGCTGCCCTCGGGCTTCAACTTCCTGCCCCCTGCTCCTGCAGCGCTCGTCGATGCCATCTTGCAGACAAACAAAAGAGCACCACTGGAATTACCCAAATACAAAAAGCACCACTTGAGCCCCGACTTGAGCCCCCACTGAACATCCGAGAACACTCGATCAATAGGCTATAGACTCAGGGAACCAAGAAATAACCTCTAAGTGCAAGCAACGTTCGTGGAATATCTCTCCAGAAGGATGCAGGGCAGCTCCACTTCAAAAAGGGGGCTCTCACTCGAGCGACAGGACGAGGGTGCTCGTCTTTCAGGGGGGCGTTTCTTGCAAGGAACCGAGCGGGCTGCAGGGACGTATGAGAAACACATTTGGGACGTGAGCGTGTGCCCCTGACACCCGCCGATATGAGTTGCTCAATCCGCGGCCCCAGAGGTCCCAACCCCTTCCCCAGGGGTAGTTCTTTTCGCGGCGAGCCCTGGGGGTTCGTGAAAAGGGGCAGGCCTTCCCAGAAGGCTCGGAAGGCCCCCCCGGCCTTCTGGGAAATTGTCCGGGCCTTCCCCGAGGAGACAAAAAACCTCTCAGAAGGAAGCCCCGCCGTCTTCTGAGAAGTCCTTCTCCTTCTCACTTCCCCCCCTCGCTCGCCGCCGATCTTTGTCCCGGAGTCAACCTGTCCAAGAGCCATGTTTGATTGTCCTGGGGCCCAGACCCGGACCCTAGAGGGCCCGGCCACGAGGACTCTCGCCGAGATTGAAGACAACGGGTTGCCGGAAAGCTGGGATGGCAGCCAGAGGAAGAACACACGTCAGTAGTGACATTCTACTGGCGAAGCTTTCGGCGACAAAACGCCAATCAAAAAATAAACGATTTCAACAAAAAAAAAACGATTTCTACCGTGTGGCACGGTAGAAACATGCACTTTCGGAGCTCCGCGCACATTGCTTCGATCATGCGAACGGAGCGCGCCAGGGGCGGCGCCGGAGGCGCCGCCAGTGAGGCCCAGCGCCGATCCAAGAGGTCCGCGCGGAGTTCCGAAAGTTTATGTTCATGCATGTTTGGTTTCTCGAGCAGCATCGTTGACGCAGCTGGGGTTTACGCGGGCATCCACTGCCTCTTCTTCCTTCCTATCCTCTTCCCATCACCTCCGCCTCCCATTTCGTTCCCTCCTACTTCGCCTCCTCACTCCGCTTCCCCGTGGCACGTGAGCGCGTACTTGAGGCGCTCGCGCAGCAGCACGATCAGGGGCAGGCACCTGGGCGTTTTGAGCCCGCGGCGGTGCCCAGAACGAGAGGGCCGAGGACGCGCAGACGAGAGGCAGAGGGCGGTGCGGATAATCAGGCCGCCCTCATGAGCAAGGACCGACCGTCTTATTCCTAGAGGCCTGCCACTGTTTTCAGAACAACCGAATGTTCTAAGAACAAAGGCGAGGTTCTTCTAACACAAAGCCGGTGCGTTAATTGAAACAAGACGGTCTCAACCAGAAGCGTTCTACGAGCATTTCGTGCGAACCACGAACAGGTTCTTGAAACATTCTTTGGTGGGCCTGTAGGCGAGTCAGGACGCTTCGCCGCTGCTCGATCCTACCCGCCGCCAGGACACGAGCCAAACTGGGGATGCAAAAACAGGGTTCCCGTCACCGCCGCCGTGGGAAACCATCGGCGTGCTGCTGTTGAGTAAACGCCGCGTTTTGGGACCGACTTCTTGGTCAACGTCGAAGGCGAACGCCAACGCGTTCGGGTAGCTGGCGGGCCGCGCCGGAACTTGGGGCACCCATTCGGACAAGCATGAAAGAATCACGCGCCGCCGTGTTCCCCACGTGTCATTGGTGCCGCTTTGCTCTTTTCCCCGCCCAGCAAACGGCAGAAGCTACTCCAGATTTCGTAATAAAGGGAGGGGGGTCTCATTTCGGGGGGGGGTCTCTTCCAGGCTATCTTGGAGGGCCTGGGCGGGTCTGGGGACGATGTTTTGGAGGGTTCTCCCAGGGGGGGGGGGGGTCTGAAATGGCTTGTCTTGGAGGGTCCAGACCCCCTCCCTTTTATTACGAAATCTGGAGTAGAAGCTTTCTTGTTTCTGACTCCAGGAGGAAGATTGGCCAGAGATGCTGTCAACGCCTTCACGAGTCTGCAGGCGAAATGCCCCTGACCCAGACCTCGGGGAGAATGCGTGGCCCAGCTAGACATCAAAATCCGCCGACCCTGTGTCGGCGTGCGGAAGAGGCTTTGCGGTTTTTCTCTGTTCTCTCTGAAGCTGTCCTGACTCCCAGGTCAGATACGACGCCTCTCTCGGGAATCCCGCGGCTCCACAAAATTCCAGAACCAGAAAGACGTCGAGGGAAGCCCCTTCCCTGTCACCCCTTCCCCGCGGGGGGGGGGGCGGGGAAGTCCCTGGAAAGTCCTGGGTCAGATGCGACGCTTCTCCCAGGACTCCCGCGGCTCCACAAAAGTCCAGAAAGATGTCGAGGGAAACCCCTTCCCTTTCATCCCTTCCCCGCCGGGGTGGGTCCCGGGGAAGTCCCGGGTCAGATGCGACGCCTCCAGGGAATCCCGCGGCTCCACCAAATTCCAGAAAGACACCGAAGGAAGAAGCCCCTTTCCTTTCATCCCTTCCCCGCCCGGGGGGGCGGGTCCCGGGGAAGTGGTCAAATGCGACGCCTCTCCCGGGAATCCCGCAACTCCACCAGATTGCTGGATGCAAGAAGCAGGAGTGGGCCAGAGAGCACGGTTGGGAGGCTGAGCAGCAAACGCGGAACCCTAGTGACGAGCGAATTCGGCACCAGCATGCTGTACAAACGTACGAGGTACACCAGCGTGCTCCATAAGGGTGCTACCAAGACTAATCGAGTTGTTCTGACAGCGCCACCAATCACCATTGCGTTGTGCACGTGTACGCCTGCGGGACACTTCATGTTCGGGAAGACCTCTCGCCTGTGAGATGGCCTCTTCCTCGGCATCCAAGAAATGATTGTTCAACGTGGCAATGTGCGTATACAATTCAGGAGTATCAAGGAGCACGCCAGCATCAACATCGAAGAGCAAGCAGAGCACGGGAGGCGCGCACGACTCGAACGACGAGAAACTACCCACTCGCACGTATACCACGGAGAGCTGTAACACACCAGTTGAAACACTTTTGTAGAGAGGTAGCCAGACGACATCGCATCGTCTTCCGAAACTCTGCAGACGCCTCATGCATCGCCTCATTGGAACTAGCCACACGCACGCGGATCGATAGAATTTTCGGTCGCCTCAACACTGTCCGTCAGAGTGCCACGGAGCATAAGAGTTCGGGTGACCCAACCAGGGATCGGAGGCGGACCGTTGGTGTCGAGGCTTCGGGGCAACAATGGCCATCACTGGAACATGGACGTCGTCAATACAGGGTCTCCGGGAATCTCGACCCTTCCCCCGAGGACCAGCTTTACATCCCGAATCGTTGTTTGCCTTGACGGACCTGCTGGAGCCCGGCAAAATCCCCTGGAGGCCGAATACGGCCAAAAACTTCCCGCCGTGTTTTCTGTCCACGACTGTCGGACCGTCCTGGCAGTCCTATACCACGATATTTCTCAGAACTAAGCTGGTTGAAGAACAACAAGAGTGGTCTTGGAACATCATCGCGACTGATGAAAGCAAGACTGTTTCAGGGAGAAATGCCCTACGCTGTCAACCCGTATAATGGGGACACACGAGAAGGATGCAAGGGCCTTGAAGGCCGTGTCGACACTTTGCGGGCGGGGCGCGGACAGCGAAAGCGGCCCAGGATGGGCCAAAGGGGAAGGATGCAAGGGCAACCTTGGAAAAATGCTCATCCTTACCATGCGGGTTGACTGTAAGCTCCTGTGGTGCAGACCACGGAAGGTTCTTCGAACATTCCCTGGTGGGCCTAGAGGCATGTCTCGAGTAGGAGGAGATCGACAACGAATTGAAAGAATGTGTGCAACATGTTCGTAAAACTACAAACATTATACGTACTTGCTTGTCTCGTAGATTCGACGAGGAAACCAATTCCGGGGTGAATCTATTCTGCAGTCGACCTCCTACTCGAATGTCGAATCTGGGCACACAAACCACAACAGCCGCTGGCCACCGCACCCCGCGGGTGGGACGCCCGAAATGGGTACGGAAAAATGAATACTCTGCCCCATACATGTTGCCCCAAACCAAAAGCGGCCGCCGTTGGGCAGGCGGCCTCCTGTTTCAACTGGACACGGGCCGCGGCGACACCGACAGCGAGTCCTCTTCGAAATGAACAGGAACTGCCGTCGGTCTCCGTACCCATTCTTTCCGTACGGCAGGTTCGTGTCGTGCCGACCCCAGCGTTGGTTTTTGACACCGCAGGGATCATTCAACCTTGAACGATCGGCCGCTGCCGCAACGTCCGATCGTTCAACATCGATCGATTCTGGGTCGCCGGCGGCGTTCAACCTTGAACGCCCGCGCTGGGGTCGCCGCTGGTCGACACGACGCGAACCTACCGTACCCATTTCGATCGTCCCAAGCGGGAGGCCGCCGGAGCCCGGCCGCCCGGCCGCCCGCCCGGCCGCTGGCCCCGCGGGGGCGGCGCTCGCGCTGCTTGTGCGGGCCCGCGGAGGGCTTCGGCGCCCAGCGGCCCCTTCCGCGGCTCTGGCCACGGGGCAGGTCGTCGCGGCCGCCGGCGCCGGCGCCGGCGCCGCCGACCACGACGACCACGACGACGACCACAACGATGACGACGACAACGACGACGACAACGACGACGACCACGACGACGACGACGACCACGACGACCACGACGACGACCACGACGACGACGACGGCGACGGAGACGACGACCACGACGACCAGGATAACGACCACAACGACACGACGACCACGCCGACGACCCACCGCCGCCGCCCCAGGACAAAGGCCACAACGACAACGCCGACGACGCGCAGCCCCGCCGCTGGCGGCTGTCGTCGTCGCGTAGTGGCTCTCCGCGTCGTCTGCGTGGCTCTCGTCCTCGCGTCGTCGTGTTCATCGGAGTCGGTGGCGTGGGCGGCGTCTTCGGGAAGGAGGATGAGGAATGAGGAGGGACCCTGAAACCCAAGAGCGCTAAAAATCGTCTCCCAAACCTATGGGCCCATCCGGACGGCCTAAAAACTCTACAAAAATTCAGACATCGAGAACATGGTACTATTTCTTGCCCTCCCAGACGGTCAGGGAAGCAGCGGGGTGAGGAGGAGGGCACTGGAGAAAGAGGAGTTAGGAGGCAACTAGTGGGAGGTCTTCGTCGGAATGATTAATCAGGATTATGCCGTATCGGGGCGCTACTACGCTGGATTCGGCCGCGGATTCAGCGGGATTAAACCGGATTAATCGGGATTGCCTGGGCCTAATGAAGCGGAGACAAGCCGGATCAAGCCAGATTCTGGACCTGAGCAAAATCAGTATTTGGCATCCCAGGAGGTGCTCCTCATCTCTCTCCTCCTGCTGCTCCTACTCCTGCTCCTGATCCCTTGCCCCCTCCCCCTCCTCCTCCTCCTCCTCCTCCTCCTCCTCCTCCTCTTTCCTCTCCTTTTCGTCCTCCTCCTCCTTTTCCTCCTCCTCCCCCTCTTCCTACTCCTCCTCCTCTTTCTCTCTCTCTCTCTCCTCCTGCGCTTCCGTACTCCTGGTCCTGATCCCTTTTCCTCCTCCTCCTCCTCCTCCTCCTCCTCCTCTTCCTGCTGTTCCTACTCCTGCTCCTGATCCCTTTTCCCTCTCCTCCTCCTCCTCCTCCTCCTCCTCCTCCTCCTCCTCCTCCTCCTCCTCCTCCCTCCTTGCTCCTTGCTCCTTGCTCCTTGTTCCTTGCTCCGTGCTCCTTGCTCCTTGCTCCTTGCTCCTTGCTCCTTGCTCCTTGCTCCTTGCTCCTTGCTCCTTCCTCCTCCTCCCCCTGGTCCTCCCCCCTGGTCTCCCCCTCCTCCTCCTCCTCCTCCTCCTCCTCCTCCTCCTCCTCCTCCTCCCCTCCCCCCTCCCTCCTCCTCTCCTCCTCCTCCTCTCCTCCTCCTCCTCCTCCTCCTCCTCATGCTCCTCCTCTTTCTCCTGTTCCTGTTCCTGCTCCTACTCCTGCTCCTGTTCCTGCTGCTGCTCCTGTTCCTGCTCTTGTTCCTGCTCTTCCTCTTCGTCTTCCTCCTCCTCCTCCTCCTCCTCCTCCTCATCATCATCCTCGTCCTCCTCCTCCTCCTCCTCCTGCCCCTCGTCCTCGCCTTCCGCCTCCTGTTCTTACTCCTCCTCCTTTTCCCCCACCGCCTTTTCATCCTCCTCTTCCTCCTCGTGATCCTGCTCCTTTCCTGTTCCTCCTCCTCCTTCTCGTCCTCGTCCGCCAAAAGGCGAAACACGCAAGAAACAAAAACGCCACCGGATTGGCGGTACCGGCTGGAGGCCATTCCGATCAGAATTTGACCTCCCAGGAAGTACATCCGAAAGGGAGGGCGTGAGCAGGGACTTCATTCGAGAGGGTTCAAAACGGCGTGGGAGAGACGTAAGGAAGGTAGCCTCACAGCGCAGTCATCCGCCATGTTGCATTCTGCTGCAGGGGGGGGGCGCTCGGGCGCCAACGGGTAGCTCGGCTGTTCTCGCGCGCTGCGAGCGCGGCGCTGCGCCGAGGGGCATTGCATTGGGTCATACGGTCAGCGACCTCAGAGGGCCGCATTGCCACCGCTCGCCCACGAACAATTCCAGACGTCGAGTAACAACGCTGGCATGAACACGGACCGTTCGCAGGTCCGCGCAAATTCCCTAGATCGGTCCTTAACAAGGCGGTGCCTCTAACGGGGGTCTAGCGCAAATCCAAAGCCGTGCGGACCTGCGAAACTGTATCCGCCACCGTGCCTGCACGGCAAGGGCGTGTTAGAATGCTCTTCTGTTACCTGGTGAGGTTGTCTTCGAAGTACTCTCTACGGCCCATCCCCCCTCGCACGCATCGTTGAACCCCCCTCCTCTGCAGTCGATATAGCATTTGTTGTCAAACAATTGCGTGCAGAAAAAGTGGCCGACAACAAACCGCGCCCGGGGCCAAAACACACACCCCGAAGAACGCCCAAAAGGCGCCCGAAAAGCCCATAAGCGGCCCCGTAGATGCCCGACGAGGCCCCCAAGACGCCCCCAAAAGGCCTCCAAAAGACCTCGAGAAACATCCCAAGCCACTCCGAAAAAACATCCAAGAAACATCTGGTCAACGGAGGCCCCCCGAGATCTCCAAACGATGCCACGTCCCCCCGACAAGGACAGCTCTCCTGGGCATCGTTGTTCGATGGGCTGGTAGGAATATGTTTTGGCACGCGGGCTCGCGAAACAAGTCGAAAGCCGGGCACAGCTAGGGCGGGCCGCGCCGAAACAAAGGAAGAAACAGTGAGGAGAGCTGCGCACGCTCAGAAGCTGGGCTCAGCGCGGCCACAATTGCGCGGGAGGCATCGCATAACCAGCACCGAAGTCACGGCCATTGAGGTGCCCATTCGGACGTAAATGGTGAGACAGAGTGACCACGCGCATGGAGAGTCTGTTTTTAGACCACCCTAGGAAACACATGTCGAAGATGGTGTCCAGGAAGGGCCAGAGCGACCACGCACATGAGAAGTCAACAACACTGGCTCCCCAAGACGCACTTGCCGAAGAAGGAGTCCTTGAAGGAGCCGGCAGCCACGAACTCCCAGCAACCATGCGGCAGCCAAGAAGAGAGAGAGAGAGAGAGGGGGAAACAAAAAAAGAAACCAACAACAAACACAAAAAACTGTCGTTCAATCCCACCAGCCCTCTGGGCGCAGGTGGTCTGACGAGATTCCTCTTCCCTCTTCTCCAAAAAAAACCTCTTCCCCTACGGGGAGGGGTTATCACTGTTCCCTATTAGCCCAGGCGACTGGTAGCCAACCCAGAACCATGCGGGCACCCACCCACCATCCCTTGTAAAAAACAAGACAAAACACACTCTGCTTCCAAATTCAGACATGCGCAGCCAACCCGATGCGACCTCCCAACCACCATCCCTGTCAAACAACAATACGGAGTACACCTGGCGGCGGCGGCGGAAGCTGCGGCGGCTGCGGCGGCGGCGGCGGTGGCGGCGGTTATGGCGGTGGCGGCAGCGGTTGCGGCGGCAGCGGCTGCGGCTGCGGCGATTTGGCAGCGGGGGCGGCGGCGGCGGCGGCGGCGGGCGGCGCGGCGGCGGCGGCGGCGACGGCGACGGCGGCGGCGCGGCGGCGGCGGCGGCGGGCAGCGGCGGCGGCGGCGGCGGAAGCGGCGGCGGAGGCGGCGGCGGAGGCGGAGGCGGCGGCGGCGGATTCGCCCCCAGTAGCTGCCCATCCAAAGACGACTGCTGAATATGCCGAAGCTCGGGCCAAAATCGGGTGTCACGTATGTGTTGGGAGGGCGGGTGGGAGTGAGCGGGACGACTTGCGGGCGGGAAGGGAGTCTTGACCCCTCCCCCGACCCCTTCCCCTGGATTTGCTGCGGGGTTCCGCGGGGTGTCAGGGCGTCCAAGCGGCGAGGAAGCCCAACTCAAAGGTTTTACTTAGGTTGTGGCCCCATTCTGGCCTGTTTTGTTTTTTTTGGGGGGGGCTGAACGTTACACCATCTCCTCCGTTGATCGATGGCCTGCAAGATGGCCCCAAGAGGCCTTCCAGGGCTCCCAAGAGGGCCCCATGAGAGCCCCAACAGGGCCCCAAGACCCCTAAAAGAGCCCCGAGAAAGCTCCAACATCATCGACAAAACATAGGAAAGCTCCAAGAGGCGATTTTGAGGGTTCCTGGGAGGGAGCCGAAATCGAGGACCCCCCATATTTTGATCGATGCTCTCCTAGATGGCCTCAACAAGCCTTCCAGGGAACCAGCCGCAGCACCAGCAGGGGCAGCAACAACATCAGCAGCACCAGCAGCAGCAGCAGCAGCAGCAGCAGCAACAGCAGCAACACCAGCTGATGGCTGAGAGATCCCACCAGCTCTTTGGGCGAGAAGTGGTCAGAGGAATAATGGCTGACACCCTTCACGAGGATCGTTGCCCCCCTTTTTGATCCATAGCCTCGAAAATGGCCCTACGAGGCGCTCCGGGCTCCCAAGAGAACCCCAAGAGAGCCCAAAGAGGAGGGCCACAAGAGGGTCCCAAGAGGCATCCGAAAAGGCCCCCAAGAGCCCCCCGAACGGCCTCTGACAGCCCAGGATGACCTCCAATATGGTTTAATTCGCCCAACCTGGCTCAAAATGGCTCCCAAGATGCTCCAAACGGCCTTATGACCGCTCCAAGAGAGGCCAAAGAAGCGGGTTGCCGGCTCCTGATGGGGGGAGTTGAGTTGGGACCCCCATCCTTTAATCGATGGCTTCCAAGATGATCCCAATAAGCTTTCCAAGGTTACCAAAAGGGTTCCAAGAGGGCCCCACAATTTCCAGATAGCACCAGCACCAGCAGCAGCCTAGTCCTCGTCCTCTTCGTCCTCGTCCTCGTCCGCGCCCTCGTATTCCTCCTCGTCCTCATACTCCTCTTGCTCCTCTTGCTCCTCCTCCTCCCGCTCCTCTTCCCCTCGACCCCACGCGGCCCCCAGGGATGGCCCGAAGAGGCCTTCCGATGCCACCCCCTTGCTCCCAGAGATCTCTCGGTTCACCCTGGTTGCTCGCTTTGTTTCCCTGGATGTGCCTCTTCGTCCATTCCCCCGTCAGCTCTCATGGGCAGGGCTTCTGAATGGGCTGGTGGGGATACGCGAAGCGTGACGAATGTACTCCCCAGGTAAGCTGGCCGAACTCGAAGTTCATGAACCCTTGGCCACACAGACATAAAGAAACGAGCAGGCAACCCCGTAGGAGCAGCGTGAACGACGCCGAGAGACAGGCGCGGGCAACGCGAGGGAATCGCGCCAAGCAAACGCCGAGGAGGCAAGTGGGGATGCTTTTGTCTACCGACCGCTAGCGGGCAGCCGCGCGGCGTCCGTAAGTCGAACGACAGCCATGCCGACGTAGCACAGGACAGGGGCCTAAACTACAGCTGGCAGGCGCAGGAAAGAGGCGAGGCCGAAACGAACGAGGGCGACGAAGGAGGAGAAGCGGGAGACTAACGCGGCGCCGCTCAGAGGCGCGAGATCGAGCCTGGGACCACCAGGAGCACGTCGCTCTCAAGGTACATGCTCAGCGCCAGAAGCCAGCGTGTGCCCTGAATCCCGCGTACACCCTGCGAAATGCTTTAGAAATCGTGGGTTAAGAAATTCATAGTCTCAGAATTTGAAATCAAACTCCGAATGTCTATTCAAATGTTAGGATTTACAATGAAGAATCAAGCATAATCGAGACTCTGGCCGAAAACTGGGGTCTTCTTAAACATCGCCTGGAGTGTACACCAGAGGCCAAGCGGCGAGAGTCGTGGGCCCGCCACGAACGAGCACGGAGTGCCGCGACCATGAAGCAGCGGTCAGGAGAACGAAGGCTGGTGGGGACACGCGAAACGCTACGAAATCGAGCTCCTTCCTTTCTACGCTGTCGCACAGGCGCGGCGGGGGTCGTGGGCGCAGGGAGCTGAATCTGTGAGTTGTGCTTTCTTGCTCGGCTCGTGTTTCGCGGTACGAAGAATCAAGGTCGCTTCTGGGACTGCCTGCACCGAGGCTTTCCGAGGGCGGTGTCACCACGGCTAGCTGTCTGGCCCCCCCGAGGCCAGCCCGAGCTGAGCACCGGCAGCCCCCTCACCTGGAGGGAAACAACGGCATAAACACAAACTGTTGGAGGTCTGCGCGGATTCTTGGATCCACGCTGGAACGCCTCTCCATGGCGCGCGGAGCGCGCCAGGGGCGGCGCCAGGGGGCTCCAGCGCAGATTCAAGAAGTCCGCGCGGAGCTCCTTGGGCGCGAATTGACGGGGGTGCGATAACTGGCGGGTGAGAAAAGGTACTCGCTTCGGGCCCTGAAGGCCCCATTTGGGGCCCTAAAGGGCGGCTTGAGGGGCCTTGAGAAGACCCTTTTCTGCAGCCCTCGCTTCCCCCCCCGTTATCGCCCCCCCCCCTACGCGCCCCCACGTTCCGACAGTTTGTGGTCAGGCCGCGTTTCTTCTTCGATCATCCTCCCCCGACGACGGGCCTCAGCTTGTCGGCGATACATTGTCGATAGATCGGCCATAAGATTCTGATTGTGAATCCGCACATTCCTGGTCAACGTTGGGCGATGGGGCCCCCTTTTATCGGCGATCAGTGGACGAGCGGGGATCGATGCATCCCCCCTATGCCTACTCCCCCCTGTCGTTGCCCCTGACCCCACGGGGAAAGCAAAAGGTACTGATACTGCTACTCCCCGGACCTTTCCCGGAATGCGTTCTGACCAGAATTTCGAGGCGAATCCAGCGGTGGCGACGAGGGCCCCCCAGGAGGCCCCCAAAGGGGAAAAACGAGGGACGGGTAGCGGCGCCGGTGCCTCTTCCTCCTCTGAGCCTCTCGAGAAAGCCCTCCTCTGAGCCTGCCATACGACGGGCCTGCCTCAGCTTGTCCAGCATCCAGTGGGAGGGTGCGAACATGCGCTTCAGGTGCTTCTTCGGCCCGCGCGCCATGGTGCCCCGGTCTTCGCTGCCGCTCCGGGGGAGAGCCGCGGCCGAGGGGGCGAGCAGCCCCAGGAGGAGCAGGGGCCCACCAGTGGGCAGGAGGAGGAGGAGGCGGAGGAGGAGAAGAAGGAGGAGGAGGAGGAGGGGGAGGAGGAGGAGGAGGGGGAGGGGGACGAGGAGGACGAGGGAGGAGGAGGAGGAGGAGGAGGAGGAGGAGGAGGAGGAGGACGAGGAGGAGGACGAGGAGGGGGAGGGGAAGGGAAAGGCCGCTCGCCCCCCCGACGCGGCCTCCCGCCGCTATGGGCCCCGGGTATCCGACAGCCACTCGCCAGGCACAGCCCGGCACCCCACCGCTCGAGCCGAGACGCTGCGCCTGGCCGCGCGGGGGCGGACGGGCGCCCAGGGCCGCCCGCGGGGGCGGGCGCCCAGGGCCGTCAGCGGTCGCAAGACTCACCTCCGCCCGCGCCCCCCCCCCCCGCCGCGGACGGGGCGGAAGCCCCCTGGACCCATGGAACAAATGCTCCTCGATCTCATAGAACGTCTCCTCCTCCTCCTCCTCGTCCTCCTCCTCCCCCTCCTCCTTGATATGTTCGATCTGATCGACCTCCCCCTTGGGGACCTCCTCCTCCTCCTCCTAATCCTCCTCCCACTTCTCCTACCCCTCCTCTTCCTCATCCTCATCCTCCTCTTTCTCCTCCTCCTCCTCCTCCTCCTCCTCCTCCTCCTCCTCCTCCTCCTGGGGGAAACAACAGTTACCGATATGGCTACTCCCTGGACTTTCCCAAGGTGCCTTCTGAACAGAATTTCGAAGCGAATTCAGCGGTGGCGACGAGAGCCTCCCAGGAGGCCCCCGAGGGGACAAACGAGGGTAGGGTAGCGGTCGGTACCTTTTCCTCCTCTGATCTCCTCCTGATCCCTACTTCATCCCACTTCATCCTCGAGGAGGAAGACCCCGCGCGCGCCCTCCTCGGGCCTCTTCCTACCATGAAGGGATGCAAGTCCCAAGGGAAACGGGCCCTGGACCCTGGGGCCTTCCCCCAGAACGAGATCTTCGTCCTGAATCGTTCTCTGACAGTCCCGTGGCCCGCGGAGGGTCCCGAGAACCCGACAAAATGCCAAAAACATCAGGACGCCTTAGCCCCGTCCGACCTCCTCCTCCTCCTCCTCCTCCTCCTCCTCCTCTTCCTCCTCCATCTCCTCCTCCTCCTCCTCCTCCTTGTCCTCCTCATTTTCTTTCTCCTCCTACTCTCTTCCTCCTCCTCCTCCTCCTCCTTCTCCTCCTCCTCCTCCTCCTCCTCCTCCTCTTCTTGTTCTTTCTCCTCCTACTCTCCTCCTCCTCCTCCCCCACCTTCTCCTCCTCGAGCCCCTCTTTCCCAGGCGCGCCCCCGGCGCGACCGCCTGGCGCTCCAGCCGCGGAGAAGGCGTCGCCGGGCGCGACGGGCGGGGGCGTCGCTCACGACCTGTGCGGTTTTTCGCCGCGGTCGAAGCTGAGGTACAAGCCTGCCGCCAGCCCCCGCCCACCGAAAGGGGGAGGAGGAGGAGGAGGAGGAGGAGGAGGAGGACGAGGAGGAGGAGGAAGAGGAGGAGGAGGAGGAGGAGGAGGAGGAGAAGGAGAAGGAGGAAAAGGAGGAGGAGGAGGAAGAGGAGAAGGAGGAGGAGGACGAGGATGAGGAGGATGAGGAGGAGGACGAGGAGGATGAGGAGGAGGGAAGAGGAAGGAGGAGGAAGGAGAAAGGAGGAGGAGCAGGGGGAGTGGGGGAGGGCATGGGGGGGAGAGGAAGGGAGAGAAGGGGGTGAAACGCAAAGAAATAGCACGGTTAACACGCGTGTGGGATTGGCACGGGTGCGCGGCCGGCTCTGGCTGCCAGGGCCTACCAGGGCCCAAATGGCAACGGCAAACGAAGATACAATAAAAAGGCAAGCTGCAGACACACACACACACACACATTATATATAATATACATAAAAACATGTATATATGTATATGTGTGTGCTCGCCCCCCTGTGATCATACATGTCGCCTTCTTTCTCCTCATTATAATCATCATTCTCCCCATCCTCGCCCTCGTACGCAACCAAACGCTCGCGCGCACACACGCACACACGAGACAAATGTGAGAGGGCGTAGAGTAGATTCAGGAAGATGCCAAGAGGCCTAGACATGAAGTTTTGGGAATCAGCCAACCGATGAAAACTGTCATGTCCTGACAGCTGCTGCTTTGGCTTGGCTCAAAGTGCTTAAAGCCTTAGCCCGCGATCACTCTGCCATAGCAACCCCCGTGCTATGGCGCGCCCCGCCGCTTCTGCTGGCCGCGTGGCGAAACGCCCCGCCGCCGCGGTTCGTGGAGTGCGGAAGAGCGCTTGCTTCAAGCGCCCCGCGGTCACGTTTAAATCTTTCCCAGAGCCCAAGCGGGGGAAGGGCCGCGTGCAGGGCAGGAGGGGGAAACAGGCGGGCAATGTCCAGTACGTTCGCACTGCTGGAGGGACCAAGAAGACGCGGATGGAGCGCGATACCTGGTGCCGCAACACCGATTCCTTCCACGCGGAGAACGAGAACGAACTCGTGGACCTCCTGATCGAGGGCGGGATCCTTCTCGATTGGTCAGGGTTGACGTACCCCTTCTGCGGCAAGGGCACCCTCGGCGACCGTTACGTCAGGGAGTGGGATGGCGGCTCTGGCTGCGCGTGGCGGTGCAACGATGGGTGGAACTGCGGCAAGCAGGTGCGGCAAGCCCGTTGCCATCCAATTTTCGCCAGCCTCTTGGAGAAGGAGACGTCGCCCTTGAAGGACAAGGCGAGGGTTCTCTTCGGCTTCATCACGGGAATGACGACCGCGCAGATCCACCACCACTACGGCGTCAACCACAAAATGATCGAGAGCATCGCTCGCAACCTTGACCGGGCGCGCGCGCAGTACGTGGAAACATGCGAGAAGGACATCGTGCACGGGGGCGGCAAGGCGCGGGTGGACGTCGAGGCTGACGAGTCAGCGTTTGCCACTGCGATCACGGATGACAAGGAGGCGAAGGGGGGCAGCGGGCGGGGGTTGTGGATAGGGGCAAGCCAGACACGCTTGTGCTGTTCAAGACAGAATCGGACCGCGTCGCCACGAATGCCCGTGGCCCAGGCGCCATCAAGAAAAGCGACTGGAAGCCTTCCCTCCCGGGCCACCTCAAGGGTCACAAGGTGATCTTGCACCCGGACGGCGCCGAGAGCTACAAAATGAGGGCGCCTGGCTTGCTCCACGACGAGGCGATCCATTGCAAGAAGCGCATTGAGCTGGGAGGCAAGTGGACGCGGATCAAGCCAGTCTATTCTAAGACCGAGAAGCACAAGCTCCCAAGCGGCAACGTGGTCAAGATCAAGACGGGCGCCCAGATCATCGAAAGGACTTGGATGCACGTGAAAAACCTCATTGACCCGCGGACCTACAATCCGCACAGTAGAGCACTGGCCGCCCGCATTCGTTCGGCTCAGTGGGAATACTGGCATCGCGGTCAAGATCTGCGGGCGGCCACAGGCGCCATGATTTACGACGTAATGGGGTCCACGTTCTGAGGTGCGCCGGCGGGGGCGCAGGGGGGCGGGGTGATCCGGCGTCAAATTACTCATGCGCGCGCAGCGCGCGCGCTCGGGGGGCGGCCAGGTGGCCGACGCTGTCCCGCAAGTATTATTAGACATTCGCAAACGAGTTCTCCCGCATCAAAAGCGCAGGGGGCGGGGTGGGAATAGGGTAGCGGGCAGCAAGCGCGGCTGCGGCCGCGGAGAGAAGCGCTGTTCCGTTGCGCGCCAGATTCGAGCGGCATCTTTTGCGCCGCCCTCTCCGCGAGAGCGTTGCTCCAAGCTCCTGTGTTCGGCCTGAGCCAACAACACCCGCTGGATGCGGCCCGAGAAGTCGCAGTCGGCCTCTTCTGGTATTACCCACAGGGCTGATGGTGAACCTCCATCGGTGACGCTGGCGGTGTCTTCGGGGACGTCGAAAACACAAACATCGAAAGCCCCGACTTGGTCCTGCCTGGCGTCTGCTGCAAACAACTACTGTTCGCCACCCAAAATGAAATGGACGACGCGAGCGTCAGTCCACTGCTCGCCGATGAGTCGGCGGGCGTGAAACTTGACGCCGTCCATGTGTAGATGGTGGACGCCGCTCGGTTTCCGACGGAAGCCCCCAAATAACCGGACTGCGGGTGCAGCTCGGTCAGTCGCCTACAAACTTTTGCGCGCGCAAGACGCACGGCACGAACGTCATGTAGCTGAAAGCATCTGCGGGACAGGTGGCGCAGGGCCTCGAGGACGTCGGGGCGTTGCCGAGCCTGCATGGTCAGCTGCACTCCTCCGCGTGATCCCAGTGGGTGAAGGCCCTGGCCCTGGAGTGTGGCATGATGTGTTCCAAACGATATTCCACACGATCGCAGGCCAAGACTGCTCACGCAATGCAAGTGCCCACGTCGTCGAAGATGGCGCCGATGAAAGCCCGTACGTCCTGCAATCTGCAAACCATCTCGGCTTGGCTGTATTCCACTGCTACCTTGCCTCTAGCCCAGTCCACAAGGATGATCACCAGGTCCTGCCCAGCCCGAGCCCGGAGGCCGGTGGATCTCCACCTGGTCGCCAACGTTGAAGCGTCCCTCTCCGGTTTCGGCGGTGCGTGTCAGGAGGGCGCGGATGACCGGGAGATCGAAGTAGCCTCGATCATACGTTGCAGCAAGATCTCTCGCATGCGCCACTGCAGGCGGGTGGGCTGCACTTCGCTTCGCCGCGAGCAGAGGGGCCGGCACCAGCGAGATAGTCGCCGCATACCCCACCCCCTTCGTCTGCTTCGAGTGGTGGCAGCATGGAGGGCTGCCTGCCGAAGACGGCGTGGCCTGGCGCGGCGCCGCCAGGCAGGCGGGGGTTCTGGGCCTTCCTTGGGCTGGAGCAACTGGGGCCCGAGGATCGCACCAGTGCCAGGCCATCTGAGACCCCAGCTGGCTCTAACCCACCCACTCCTACTGGGCACCCTCTCGGCCCCACGCCCTCATCATTCGCACTTCTCACTGGCTCTGATTTCGACTGCAGCAGCATGCCTCCCCCTTCTGGGACGCCCCCGAGGAGTGAGGAGTAAGGCGAAGTTAGGACCAGGATAAAATCGGGTGAGGATAATTCGAAAATCTCTAAGATTCTGCGGCTCTGGAGGATGCATCGGGCGTCGCGGCCTTCTCAGAGGGTTCCCGAACGCTCTGAGAGCGTTCCACGACGCTCTGGAACGGATTCACCCTCGCCCAAGACCCGCTCGAGCTTCCCCCCGTCGCGCGACCCCCCTGCATGGGGAGAAGGCTGGGACAACTCTGGGGCCACACACGGAAAAGTATCCCACGCCGCCGGATGCCTGGCGAGGGCCGAGAGCACTGGAGGTCGGCAGTTGTTCTGTCGGAGTCTGGCCAGATTATGGGCGCGAGCGTGCACCTGCGGCTACTGCTCCTCCTGCTTCTCCTCCTGCCTCGTCCTGACAACTCCCTCGTCCTCCTCATCCTGCTTCTCATGCAGCTGCTGCTCCTCCTCCTGCTCTTCCTTGTGCTGCTCCTCCGAGTCTGACTCCTGTCGCCGCAGCTCTGTCAAATCTAGAATCGGAGACAGCCTTTCGGATGCGTTCGAGACGCTAAACTGTCATGATACACTTCGGAACGAAGTCCAGAGAAAGGGAAAGTGGCCGCGGACGAAATGGGGATGCGCCACTGTAGAATCGAATCGTGCCAAGATATCCAACGAAATCCTAAGAATCATCATCACGACATTGCAGCCGACTGGAAGGCATTTTTTCATTCGCGGCGATAACGGGCGCTATGGGAGGGGAAAGGGGAGGGGCACAACGAAACGCCCACTTCCCTGCCGTGTGGGCCCGGCATCACAGACTGTGCCAGACGCATTGCGGCAGTGACACACTGGGGGGGGAGCGTTACTGAAGGGGCCCTGGGACACACAAATAAATACACACGAATAAAGAGATTCCCCATATTTCCTCGTATTTTTTGGTTTTTGTCTTCCCCTCCACTTCCCATAGTTTCGCATATTTTCTGGGGAATCGACGATTATTTGTGTCTGTGTGTTTTGTTCCCCTCCTGAGTTACGTTATGGGGGGAGGTGGGGGGAAGGAGGGGGGCATAACGCGCGTCATGGCCAAGACGGACTCGAACGGTGCCAGGATTTCCAACCCGATCATACGACTCATCCTCACTACACATCTCCCGTGCTTGCAGCGGACGGCCCTTCAGTGGCACTCGGCGAGCTTCGCGTGGCGAGCGCAGCCAGCTCCGAATAGCTTTGCGCCCGAAGGGGAGCCCCAAGACCACATGACGATGAACACGACACCGGGCACGTGGCGACGTCGCCGGGCGAAGGATGATCCCGCACACGCATCAACGGCATTGGTCTGCCAGTGCTCGCCCCGTTCTGCTCCCCACCTCTGCACTCCGAGAACTCGCAGTAGTGGAACACGATGTTCGAAAACACAAACGTCCACCTGCGCGCTGATGCCACAAGCAGAGTGGCGGCCCGTGCAAATCACGACTGAGGGGGAACTCCAGGGGGGAGGAGGAGGAGGAGGAGGGCGGAGGAGGAGGAGAAGGAGGAGGAGGAGGAGGAGGAGGAGGAGGAGGAGGAGGAGGAGGAGGAGGGGGAGGGGAGGGGGAGGGGGAGGGGGAGGGGGAGGGAGGGGGGGAACATCGAGCTGCATCGACGACGCACCGCCGATGGATCGGCAATCGGCCCCCGATAGAAAATCCGAACGCTCCTGGGCGGGGTAGGCCCCGCGAAATGCTTAAGAAATCATGGGTTAAGAAATTCATAGTCTCAGAACTTGATATAAAAACAGGAATTTCATTCAATTCTTAGGATCTACAGTGAAACATTAAGAATAATCGAGACTCTGGCCGAAAACTTAGGTTTTCTTAAGCATCGCCTAAGGTGTAGGCTATCAGGCCCCTACTGGCGATCAGTGGGCGCGTAGTTCGGCTCTCTGGCCACCGTTCGGGACAATACGGGCATCCCCGAAGAGCCCGCGACAAGGCGCAGATGCTAGAGAGCACCCCAGGACTGGAAAACCGCCGAGACCCGACGAAAACGTCCCAACATCTCCGACGAAGCTGTTGCCAACGAGTGACCAAGGAGTTGCAGCACCCAGAGTCTACGCATGTACCATCTCTGCCCCAATCGTGGGCGAAAGACATATCCGTATCCGCGACCTCGTGGGCTGGGCCCCTGGGCCGCGACCCCGCTGCCGGGGAGAAGCAACATGATGACGTCTTACGGGGATTCGAAACGAACCTCGCCGTCCCTGAGGGGCTACGATCGGCAAACGCGTCGCCGCTTTCGAAAACTGCTGGGGGGGCACCATAATGACGTCCTACGGGGATTCCGCTTCAACCTCGCCGTCCTGGGGGGGCTGCGATTTGTGACGCTGTCGCAGCTTTCGAAGGCTGCTGGGGGGGCGGCATAACGACGTCCTACTGTGATTCAGGCTAGACATCGCCATTCCCTGGGGGCTGCGGTCTGCGAAAGCGTCGCCACTTTCGGCGGCTGCCGGGGGGGGCACCATAGCGGCGCCATGAGGCAATTCAAATAAAACCTCGCAATCGGGAAGCGGCGATGTGCGAAACCATTGCCACGTTCGAGGGGTGCCAGGGGGAGATCAGCACAGCGTCGTCCTGCGGGGATTCACGTTGAACCTTGCCATCCTTGGGGGGGGCTGCGATCTGCGAAGCGGCCGCAATTTCGAAGCCCGCTTGGGGGTGCGCAGCATAGCGCAGCCCTGCGTGGATTCAAAATGAACCTCGCCATCCCCGGGGGAGGCTACGATCTGCTAGATAATTGCCACTTTTGAGCGCGGGGCGAGGCCAGCATGGCGCGGCCCTGCGCAAATTCAAACTGGACCTCGCCACCCATTGGGGGGTGCGACCTGCAAAACCACCGCCACTTTTGCAAACAATTGATAAGCGGGGGAACAGCATAGGGCTGCCCCGCGCAGATCCAGCTCAGACCTCGCCATCCTCCGGGGGGCTGCGATTTGCGAAGCCGTCGCCGCTTTCGAAGCCTGCTGGGGGGGAGGGGGGGGGCAGCGTAGCGCTGTCTCGACCTCGCCATCCCCGAGGGGGGGGGGGGGGCGAGGGGGGCGATATGCGAAACTGTCGCCACTTTCGGGGGCTGCTGGGGGGGTCAGCATAGCGCGATCTCACGCAGACTCAGATTGGACCTCGCTATCCCCGGGGGGGGCGCGATCTGCGAAACTGTCGCCACAGCCCCGCTGACTTTTCGGCCCCCCATCAGCCGCGCCCCCTTATTGCCGCCCTGTTCCCCTTCGAGCCTGAGCCCAACGACCTGCGGCATGCCCTCGCCAATCTATCGGCGCTCCGCGAATCGCGCAGCTCGCGAGCCTCCCAACGAATAGTCGCAACAAGTACTCCAGATTTCGGAATAAAGGGAGGGGGGTCTCATTTCGGGGGGGTCTCTTCCAGGCTATCTTGGAGGGCCTGGGGGGTCTGGGGACGATGTTTTGGAGGGTTCTCCCACGGAGGAGGTCTGAAATGGCTTGTCTTGGAGGGTCCAAACACCCTCCCTTTTATTACGAAATCTGGGGTACTGGTCTTGGCCACCCCGTCATCCCTCGTAATCCTGCCCGGCTGATCTGACCGCAGCCAGGGGTTGGGCAACGCAGGGGTTGGGCAACGCAGCCAGAAGCTCGAGAGGCCCGAAGCCGGGGCGCGCGACGGCAGTTCGACGGCCGCTCGACGGCCATTCGACGGCCATTCGACGGCCATTCGACGGCCGTTCGACGGCCGTTCGACGGCCGTTCGACGGCCGTTCGACGGCCGTTCGACGGCCGTTCGACGGCCGTTCGACGGCCGTTCGACCGCCGTTCGACGGCCGCTCGACGGCCGTTCGACGGCCGTTCGACGGCCGTTCGACGGCCGCGCGACGGCCGCCCAACAACCATTCGACGGCCATTCGGCTGCCATTTGGCGCCCATTCAGCCCGCGCGACGCCGTTCGGCGGCCCTTCGGCGGCCATTCGACGGCCCTCCGACGGCCCTCCGACGGCTGTTCGACGGATGTTCGACGGCCATTCGACGGCCGTCCAGTGGCCCTCCGACGGCCCCTCGACGGCCATTCGACGGCTGTTCGACGGCCATTCGACGGCCATGCGACGCAAATGCGATTATGTGCTTAAAAAACTGTTACTAATCGCCATTAGTTGTCATTAACCGCCTTGCATGTCGCATTTGTGTCTTATGAATGCCGCGATAGTGCGCCTCAAATATCCGACCAAGATGAACGACGTAAGGGTTGGACCTGGCCGTTGGATCTGGTTGTTTGCCGCCGCCGTGCACTCCCGATCTGAATATGCGTGGGGCCGCGCTATGATGACCCCAGCAGCCCTCGAAATGAGCGACTATTTCGAAGGTCGCCCCTGCCCCGGGGATGGCGCGGCCTTAGCTGAATGCGCGTGGGGCCGCGCCGTGCTGCCCCTCCCCCAGCAGGCCTTAAAAAAGGCAGCAAGTTGGCAAATCGATCCCAGTATGCGTGGTGCCGCGCGACGCTGTTCCTCCCCGGGCCGCCCTTGAAACTGGCGAGAGCTTCGCAGATCGCAGCCCCCCAGGGATGGCGAAGCACCGCGCGATGCTGCCGCCTCGCCCTCCCCCAGCAGCCATCGGAAAAAGGCGACTCTTTCGCGCGTCGAAGCCCCCCCCCCCTCCCCCAGGGATGGCGAAGTCTTGCCCGGACCCCCGCAGCATGCTCCGAGAGCAACGACAGTTTCGCTGATCGGAGACACCCAGGGACGGCGAAGTCCAATCTGGGCCCCCGTAGAACGCCGCTGGGCCCCCCCCCCTCGCCCGGCAGGCTTCGAAAAGGGCGACCGCTTCGCAAGTCGCCACCCCCGGGCGCAGCGAGGTTTGACCTGGGCGCGCGCGGGGCCGCACTGCGCTGCCCCCCCCCTCCAGAAGCCCTCGAGAATAGCGACAGTTTCGCGCGTCGTAGCGTAGCCCACAAAGGACTGCGAGGTCAAATCTTAATCCCTGCAGGACAGCGCCGCACTGCCCCCCCCCCTCGCAGGCCTCGAAAGTGGCGACAGTTTCGCAGATCGCAGCCCGAGGAATGGCGAGGTGTAATCTGAATCCCCGTAGGGCGTCGCTATGCTGCCCCCCAGAAGCCTTCGAAAATGGCGTCAGTTTCGCAGATCGCAAGCCCCCCAGGAATGGCGAGGTCTGGTTTAATTCCTGGCAGGACGTCGCGATGCTGCTCCCCCGGCAGCCTTCGAAAGTGGCGACAGCTTGCAGATCGCAGCCCCCCAGGGGTGGCGAGGTCTCATCTGGCCCCAACCAGGGATGGCAAAGTCTGACCTGGATCCCCGAAGGACGTCGCCATGCTGCCTCCCCCGCAGCAATCCTCGACCATGGCGACATTTTCGCAGATCGCAGTCCCCCAGCCGGAAACCCCGTAAAACGTCGCCACGCTGGCCCCCTTGCAGCGACCGAAAAGGACAACGGCTTCAAAGATCGCAGCCCACCGGGGATGGCGAGGTCTAGCGCGAATGTTCGCAAGACCGCACTATGCTGCCCCCCAGCAGCGCTCGAAAAAAGGTAACAGCGTCTGAGATCGCAGCGCCCCAGGAATAGCAAGGTCGAATCTGAATCTGCATAGGACGGCACTTTGCTGGTCCCCCCAGCATCCCTCGGAAAAAAAACAACAAGTTTGCAGATCGCAGCCCCGCAGGGACGGCGAGGTCTGATCTGAAGCCGCGAAGGACCGCACTGCGCTGCCCCCCCAGCGGCCCTCGAAAGTGGCGAAAGATTCGCATATCGCGGCCCCCAAGGATGGCGGAGTCGAATCTGATTCTCTGTAGAACCGCGCTACGGTGCCCCGCCCCAGCAGCCCTCCAAAGCGGCGACCATCTCGCAGATCGCAGCCCACCAAAGATGGCGACGTGCAATGCGAATCCCCCCCCAAAGCCTCTGAAAATGGCGACAGCGTCACAGACCAGAGCCCTCCAGGGATGGCGAGGTCGAATCTGGATCCCCGCAGGGCCGCAGCGTGCGAACCCCGCCCCGCAGCCCTCGCAAGTGGCGATGGTTTCGCAGATCGCAGCCCCTCCTCCCCCCCAGGGATGGCGAGTTCTAATGCGAATCCACGCGGGAGTCACTACGACGCCCCCGCCCTCCGCCACCCCCACCCACCCCCCCCCGGCAGCCCTCGATCGCAGCCCTGCAGGGATGGCGAGGTCAAATATGGATCCCCGCAGGACGGCAGCATGCTGGCTCCCGCAGTAGCTCCCGAAACTGGCGACAGTTTCGCAGATCGCCGCCCCCCAGGATGGCGAGGTCCAATCTGGACCCCCGCGGGGCGTCGCTTTGCTGCCCCCCTTGCAGCCGCCGAAAATGGCGGCGAATTTTCAGATCGCCGCGCCATCTTGATCCCCGTAGGACGTCGCTGCGATGCCTCCCCCTTCCCTGGCAGCAGCCCTCGGAAGCGGCGACAGTTTCGCAGATTGCGGACCCCGGGGGGGGGGGGGCTGAAGTTGAATTTCAATATTCGCAAGACGTCGCCACGCGCCCCCCCTGCAAATCGCTACCCCGCAAGGATGGCGAGGTCGAGTCTGGATCCCCAGAGGACGTCACTACGCCCCTCCCGCCCCCCCAGCAGCCCTCGAAAGCGACGACGATCTCGCAGATCGCAGCCCCCCCCCCCCAGGGATGGCGAGGTCTAATCTGACTTCTCGCGCGATGTCACTCCGCGCCCCAACCAAGCAGCCCTCGCAAGCGATGGCAATCTCGCGGATCGCGCCCCCCCAGGGATGGAAGGGATTAGGCTATGGGGGACAGCAGAACAGGGGCGGGGCGGAGGACGGAGGCCGCAGCGCCACTCAGAACAAAAGCGCGACAACACAGGAGGACTGGGGAACAACGAAATGCAAGGATGAGGCGAAGAGAGGACAAGAGAGGAAGGAGGCGGGACGCGAAGGAGAACGCGACCGCAATGCTCCATTCAAAACGAATGCCCAACCGAAGACGGTCGGGAACAAAGAGCAATACGGGCAAACGAAACGAAACGGACACCGCGCCCGGCACCGCGCGGAAGAAGGGCACTGGCGGCGCAGCGCGTCCAGCGCAAGGCGCGCGTCGCGACGCGCGCGGCGCAGCGTTCGCGGCAGGGCGCGCGCGGCGCGCAGTAGTGCGCGCGACGCGGCGCGCAGAGCAAAAAAAGCGAGCAAGGCGGCTTGGCACGGCTTGGCACAACGCGGCGCAACGCGGCGCAGCGCGGCACTGCGCGCGAGGAGCGGCGCTCGACGCGCAGTCGACGCCGAGGCGACGCGCGTGCGACAACAACGCGACAACGATGCGACAACAATGCGAAATCAGAGACGCGACGATATTGAAAAAAGTCCCCACGAATGACATCTTGACATCTAACCAATCCGTGCCCCTAGGGATCCCTGACTCGGGGATGGAGGTGCCGTAGATGCCGGAGAGGAACTCCTTGCAGAGGGGTTCGGGCCACGCCCTGGGATCTCGTGGGGTTCCCTGGCGAGTGAGCGCATCGCCCCGCCGCCGTGCGGTCCAGGTTCTCCAGGCGTCTTCAATGCGGGGGTGAAGAGTCCTGGCGTGCGCCACCATGGCGTGGGCCATGGAGTTGTCCGCCTGGCCCTGCAGGGGCTGGGGGGCGACGTGAGCCAGGGATTCGAGGTCGCGGATAACCTTCACTTTCAGCGCGGGGCAAGGGGGTCGAGCGCGGGAATGCTGCGAAGGACACCGCCTGCGGGGCGGGGGTGCTGTTCGGTCGGGCGGTCGTGGCTTTGCTGTCCCGTTCCCCCCCGTGCGGCCGGGGACCGGTGGTCGGGGCCAGCCTGGCGGGGGGGCGCCTCGCCTGTCCTGTCGAGCCGACCGAGCCGCAGCAGCGGTTGCCTCGGGTCGCGGCCGGGGTGGGGGCGCAGGGGACGGGCGGCTGCGGGAGCCATCGCCGCTGCCGCCGCTCCGGCCCCTCGGCAGGCTGGCGCGGCTCCTGGGCGCGCTGCTGCTCGCTGTGCCGTTGGGCGACCTGCGGCAGGGGCTCCGCCCGACCCGGCGCCAGCTCAGACCAGCGGGGGCCGTCCGCTTTGAGAGGCCTGGCGTGCGGACGGCGGACTGGGCTCTCACGGTCCGCGGGCGCCTTCCCCTGGTGGTGGGGGGGCCCCGGCCCTGGCGGAAGCTGGGCGGGCGCACGCCGCGGCCCTGCAGGGCTGGGGCGCCGGGGGCCGCGGCGCCCGGTGCTTTGGCTGGGGCGTCGTCGGAGAAAAGGCGGAAGGGAACGACCATCGGAAGGGGGGGGGTTGTCCTGGGGAGCCCTTGCTGTCGGGGGGTGCGTCGCGGCTCGCTGGCGGCCGCAACAGGGACAACGGTGGCGGGAGAGGGGGGGCGCCTGTACGCTTCCGGCTAGGCGCGGTACAGTCGGGGCGTTGACCTAAGGAACCCTAAATAAGGAACGAGGCCCCTTTTTCCCACAAGTTGAACTTCGATTACCCATCGAAACCCTAAGCAAAACCAAAGGCGAACTGCAAAAAAATAAGGAACACCGAGCCCCTCCCCAACGAAAAGGGTTCCTTCTTCAGGGCCCCGACTGTAATGAGGAACACCTGGGTCCCATCCCAGGTGGGATGGCTTGGAGGTCGCCGGGGCGGGTGTCCCAGAGGTCCACCAGGCACCTCGTGCAGTACCATGTGGCGTCCCACTGCTTGTTTGCAAGGAGGTGCTTGCGGTCGTGGGAGAGCGGGAGGCCGTGGGCGTCAGTACCTGGGGCCTGGCTTCCAGGGCGGCAGATGAGGATGCCTAGTGGAGTCTCCCCGCATGGCCACTCGTGGAGGGGTCACTGCTGAGCAAAGGGTCGCATCTGCAGCGCCGTATCCCGCCCGAACCCGTCGTCGTCGGTACGCTGAATGGGGATGGTGGTGTTGGTGCAGGTGGGGTCCTGTAGGCCGCCCTGCGGGAGGAGGAGTCTCCAGAGCGGAGTGCCAGCGTCGGGTAGGGGCACGGGAGGATTAGCTGGCAGGGGGCGCAGCGCGCAGTTGCCCTGGGTGGGTGTCGTGGTGGAAGCGTCAGCCAGGTGGGTGGCGAGCCTGACGCCTTCCGGTACACACACATACACACATCGGGGAAAACAGAAAGATACCAATACCGTTGATCCCCGGACCTCTTCTGGGGTGCGTTCTGATCAGAATTTCGAAGCGACTCCAGCCGTGGCGACGAGGGCCTCCCAAGAAGGCCAAAACGTGGAAAAAACGAAACGCGGCTGGGTTGGTACCGCTTCATCCTCCAAACCTCGGCCCAGCACTTTTTTTTGTCGCGGACCCAGCGCACGCGCAGGTCGGTCGGGCAGCTCAGGGACACCGAGCGGCCAATCAAGCACCGCACGACACAGGTAAAGGACGCGGAGGAGAGAAGGAGGAGGAGGAGGAGGAGGAGGAGGAAGAGGAAAGAAAGACGCTAAAATCCTGGATTACAATTCGCTTCACGTCGAAAGAGGAGGAGGAAGGCGATGAGGAGGAGGAAGAGGAGGAGGACCAATGTAAAACCTAAAAACGTCCATGATATTACAATGAACCCTCTTTTCAAATTCCCTCTTCATGGGCTCCTACACGGAGTCATTTTCGCTTACGGAAATGCCCCGTTCGAAAACAGCCGTTTGAAAATCCGGATTTGTGCCAGGACGCCGTTCCTGGGACTTCAACCACCGCGAGTCTCCATGACTGTTGCGTCTTGACGATCGTGAGTCGTGCCAGAACGCTGTTCCTGGGATTTCAACACTGCGAATCAACGTGACACTTGCGCCCTGACATTCTGACATCGCGCGTGCCAAAACACCATTTCTGGGACTTTACCCCTGAGAACCCTTGAAACTCTTGCAACCCCTAACAAGAACAAATGTGCGCGGCGCTAACGCGAGAATCACATTTGAGAAGGAGCCGCAATCCATCCGTGAAGCTTGCAAACTTTTGCAACGAATGTGCACAGCGCCCAAAACGAGAGCCACAATTTGAAACTTTGCCGCCATCCATTGCAAAATTGTAAGGCACATGTGCAAGGCGCGAAAGCGAGAACCACAAACTGTAAACGGACCGCCCTCAATCCGTGAAGCCCATGCATGTCTGCTTACACAAATGTGCGCGGCGCGTAGGCGGGAGCTTCAGATTGAAAGCGGGCCACTCTCCATCTGCAAAATTCAAGCTTCAGGATCATACATCGCGAGGGAGTCTCAGTCAAAACGCCCGGCCCGCCCTCTCGACTGGCCTCGGGGTGCGACAGGGAGCAGTTATTTACAGAAAAATGAGGGAGGAGGAGGAAGGGGAGAAGAAGGAGGAAGAACAGGAGAAGGAGGAGGAGGAGGAGGAAGAGAGGGAGGAGGCGAAGAGGAGAAGGAGGAGGAGAGGGAGGAGGCGAAGAGGAGGAGAAGGAGGAGGAGGAGAAGGAAAGGAGGGGGAGGAGGGGGAGCAGGAGGAGGAGGAGGAGGAGGAGGAGGAGGAGCAGGAGGAGGAGGAGGAGGAGGAGGAAGAGGAGGGGGAGAAAGGCGGCCGACTCAGACCGTGTAGATCTTCGGGGGCCGTGCTGCGGCCCAGGAACAGTGGGCCAACACACAGCCTGCGGATCGTCGAGCTGTGCTAGAGAGCAGTAGCCCTCCCCATAATAATTGTCGGCGGGCGAGGGGGGGACATGAGAAGGAGAAAGCCTTCTCAGGAGGTGGCGGGGATCATCCAATCTTCTGTGGCGTTTTTTTGTGTCTTCGGGGAAAGCGTAGAAAACTTCTCAGAACGCTGGGGAAATTCCGAGCCTGCTGAGAAGGCCCGCCCCCTCTCACTTCCCCACGCAGTAAGAACTCCGAAGATCAAAAGAGGCCCCAAGGTGGCCCACGACACGCGTCAAAGCTGCCTCCAAGAGGCTCCGCCAGGCCCCCAAACAGATCTCAAGACGCCCACGAGAATCCCCACATGGTGCCCAAAAAACCGACGACGCAACAACTGTGGACTCTACGCCCGCCTCTTCTGGAGACCGGCGGAATGGCGTAAGCCATTTGAACAAGCACCCCGACAAGCAAAGCCGCTTAGTAAACGCAGCCAAGAAAAGAAACAAGCAGGGCAAGGTTGTTTAGAAAACGCCCGGGGCAGCCGAGTAAACGGTAATTGAATCATGGCAGTCGGGGTGTTGTTTCCCCCCGATTGCGCGAGGAGGCGGAGGAGGAGGAGGAGCCTCACGCATGGTGAAATACGGCTCGCCAGCCGCGGTGAATTGGCAAATCATTGTGCGCCGGAGGCTTGCTTCACTGAAGTCAACGCGTATGATCAAGATGCCAGGCAAGGATGCAAGAGCTTTGGAAGGCCATGTCGACAATTGTCGAGCGGGGCGCGGCCAACGAAAAGGGCCACGGATGGACCGAAAAGGAAAAATGTCAAAATAACCTTGGTAAGTCGCTCATCGGTACTATCCGTGTTGATTGTACTTCCATCGTGCGCGGGATGCGCACGCGCTGCAAAACGGACGCTCATCATCCATGGCCCCTGCTCTGCGCCTCCTATCTTTCCCCTCCTGACGCTGATCCTCCACAACCGCCCTATCCGCCTGAACCTCCTCCTCCTCCTCCTCCTCCTCCTCCTCCTCCCCGTCCTCCTGGCTTTTCGAATGTTCCTGTGCGTCCTCCCGCGCCCGTCCCTGCTCGTTCGGCTGGCCGGGGCGGGAATGGCCACTCGCATATCGCGAAGTATGAGTAATAGAAATCGCGGCAGTACGTGTCGTGCATGATGTACCAATACACCATGCCTGCCCGCAACTCCTCATCCCTCTCCTCCTCCTCCTCTTCCTCCTCCTCCTCCTCCTCCTCCTCCTCCTCCTTCTCCTCTTCCTGCTCCTCTTCTTTCTTCCCTCTCTCTCTCTCTCCTCAATCCCGCTTCCCTCCTCCCCGTCATTCTGCCATCATCCTCCTCCTCCTCCCCTCCTCCTCCTCCTCCTCCTCCTCCTCCTCCTCCCCCTCCTCCTCCTCATTCTCTGTCCTACTCGCCATCCCCCCCCCCCCACCCCTCCCGCGCTACACTTGTCCATCACAAGTGCCCTCCTCATCCTCCTTCTCGACAATCTCCTCCTCCGGCAATCCGCCTCCTCCTCCTCCTCCTCCTCCTCCTCCTCCTCCTCCGCCTCGCCCTCCTCCTCCGCCTTCTCCTCACCCTTCTCCTCCTCCGGCAATCCGCCTCCTCCTCACCCTCACCCTCCGCCTCCTCCTCGCCCTCATCCCGCTCTCCTCACCCTGCTCTCCCTCCTCCTTCTGCTCGACCGTCGAGCTCGTTCGAGCTCGGCGCTCGCCCGGCACTAGGGGGCTCAACCCCTCCTCGTGCTCCTCTTCTTGGCCGCCTCCTGCTGCTGCGCCTCCTCCTCCATCCCGATCTCCCTCCTCGTCCTCCCACTCATCTTGCTCGACATCCCCATCGCCGTTCTCCTACTTATCCTGCCTCTATCCCTCCTAACTGCTCATACCCTCCTCCGCGTCCCAGTCACTACCGCTGGCCATCCTGCTGCTTCTCCTCAGTATACTCCTACCCTCCCCTTCTATCCAAAACCCCTCTCTCTTCTGTCTCCTGCTCCTCCTCCTCCTCCTCAGCCATGCCACCATGAGATCATTCATCAATACTCGTCCGCATCTTACGTACACCTCTGTCGCGATGCTCAAGCCAACTCAAGGACATGCGTACGCAACTCAAGAGAGGATATCTGGGGACTCTGGGGACGCCAGCGGAGCCAGGGGTGGACAATCGAGAAGAAGGTGGAGGGTGACGATAATGGATGGAGACAACAGGCTTGTGGCTAGTGGGATGGGGAGACGAGCAGGAGGAGGAGGAGGAGGACGAGGAGGAGGAGGAGGACCACGACGACGAAGAGGACTCGCGCGGGAGGAGAAACGGGAGGGGGTGGAAGGGGGATAGCCAAAGGACATAAGGAAAGAGAGGAGGATGAGAAGACGGCGGAGGAGCAAGACGATGGAAGGTGCGGGAGGAGACAGGGCGAAGGTAAGAGAAGGGCAAGGGTGGGGGGATGGATGAGGAGACGTGACATTGACGAGGAAAAGCGAGATAGGAGGGAAGATTGATAAGGCTGTAGGCGGAAGGGAGGGGGATGGAATGAATGACGGAACATGCAGATTGGGGCACTAGGCAATCATCACCATCAAGTCCCCAGGCTCCTACGAGCGCTGCGAAGTTGACCAGGATGGCGCTGCCGCGCCACCTTGGGCGGGGAGGGGGAATCAGAGGAGGATCACTAATGAGAATAAGCTTGCTGCGTCGAGTATCACAAATAATGGGGAAAAATGAAGGAGGGGAAGGAAAGAAGGAGGAACAACATCAGGAGGAGGGAGGGACGGACACAGTCGAAACGTGGCCACGAGAGCACAGATCAAGAACGTCAGCCCCCTTTGCTGAAGGTCAAGGCCCCCTGGAGACCCCCCGAACGCAGGAGGTTCTGAGGCGGAGAGCCCACACACGAAGAGCGCAAGCGCACCCCTCGAAGGCCAGGGTGGTGCGTAACCCTCGGCGCCAGCTCCATGGGCAGGGGGGAGGGGCGGAGGGGGGGGGAGGGCTGCGAGCAGGAAGCGGAGGAGTCGACGAGGGCGCGGAGGAGGAGGAGGAGGAGGAGGAGAAGGAGGCGACGAGGTGAAGGAGGAGGAGGAGGAGCAGGACAGGAGAGATAAGAAAGGGCAAGAGGACACGGGCGATCTCCGGCGCCGCGAAAGCTTCAGCGGCGAGGGTCGGCACGCACCAGCCCGCCAAGAAACCAGCCCGCCAGGCGACGGTGGCTCGCGGGCTGCGGTGCTTCCACCTCCTCGTCGCCATCCCCCTGCAATTAATCGTCCTCCTTCTCCTCCTGCTCCTCCTCCATTCCTTCTCCTTATGAATAACTTCTCCCTGTCGCATCCCGAGGCCAGGTCTTAGGGCGGGCAGGGCGTTTCGCCTGAGACTTCCTCACCATCTATGACCCTGAAATTTCGAAATTAGCAACCCTTTCACATATTGAGGGCGACCCGTTTTCAAAATGTGGCTCTCGCCTTAGCGCCGCGTACATTCGTTTTCAAGCTTTGCAAAAGTTTCACGGATTGGAGGCGGACCGTTTTCAAAATGCCGCTCTCGCCTTAGCGCCGCGTGCACTCGCTGTAAGTATTGGAAAGAATTTCACGGATTGAGGGCGGTTCCGTTTCAACATGTGGCTCTGCCTGAGCGCCGCGCACTCGTTATTAAATTTGTAAGAATTTCATGGAGTCCCATGATCAGCGTAAGTGAAATGATGCTTTGAAGGATTCAGGATTATCAGGGTGCAACAATTACGTTGATTCGCGGTGTTGAAGTGCAAGGAATGGCGTTCTGGCACGATTCAGTATCGTCAAGACGCAACAGTCAGGTTGATCCGTGGCGTTGGAATCCCGAGAACAATGTTTTGGCATGCTTCAGGGTCTTCAAGCGGTTGACTTCCATTGAGGCAGTTCCCTTAATGGAAATGAACCGGTGTAGGGGCCCATGAAGAAGGAGCTTGGACGGAGGGTGCATTCCAACATCGTTGATGACTCTTGGGTTTACACTGGTCCTCCTCCTCCTCCTCCTCCTCCTCCTCCTCCTCCTCCTCCTCCTCCTCCCCCTCCTCCTCCTCCCCTCTTCCTCCAACTCCAATTCCCAGACAAGAGGAATATGCACGGTAGCGCGACGACCAGGTATCGGACCGGCGACGTCTTCCTCCTCTCCTCCTCCTCCTCCTCCCTCCTCCTCCTCCTCCTCCTCCTCCTCCTCGTCCTCCTCCTCCTCCTCCTCTTCCTCCTCCTCCTCCTCCACCTCCGTCCTGCTCCTCCTCTTCCGGCTCCTCCAATCAGATGTTTTGAACTTGCTGGCTCTTTTGTTGGTCCTCTGGCGGCTCCCAGAGACCTCCGGGGAACCCCTGGCCCCCGCCAGAAGTCGTCTGGAGGATCTGCTCCTCCTCCTCCCTCTCTCCCTCCCCCGTCCTTCCCACCCTCGCCAGTCCCCACTTCTCGCAGGACGCCCACGCCACACTGGCTCCGATCACGAACAGGCTCGTCCTGGGCCCCAGGTCGGTGCGCAGACGCCCTCCTGGTTTGGCCGGGCAGGCGTACAGTACACACCGACCATGGGCTTAGGGGACATATGCACTACACCAGGTAGGACGCGCTGGCCAGCTACTCGCTGAACAAGATATCTCGTCGCGTTCAAAAGGAGGAACAAAATCCCACCTGCCCTCACTGTGCCACTGGGCGAGAGAGCCCCATGAACTGGGGATGTCGAAAAAATACGCCCACACGCGTCCCGCCTGCCATACGTACTGCAAGGTGGACGACCCAGGAGAGCGACAGCAGCGGGGGGCAGAGGAGGGAGCGACACCCCGGGGATCAGGACGAACCCTGGGCCCAGGACGGCCCGGCCAGGTTCGGTGAGGGCGTATAGCTCGCGACGCCTACCCCCCCAACCTGGTGGGAGGGGTCCTCCGCTGGCCAAAACGCCCCAAACCATGAGGTCGCCGAGGGTACCCTCCTCCAGGATGCACAGGAACATCCAACAAACACAGAGAACATTCGGGTATCCTCCCCAAGCCGGCCTCGATCTTATGCCTCGGTCCGAGCGTACAGCTCGAGACGCCTCCCCCGAGACCATGGGAGGGAGGAGGGTGGAAAGGACGGAGGGAAGGCATCCGCCGACCCCCGCTTGCCGGGGGTGAACAGGCGCGTGAGATGATCGGCTGCCCCACCCACTCCCCGTGTGGTCCAAAATACTATCAGAGGGGGGTGGGGGGGCGAGCTCCTCAACCAACCTCGGAGGCCCTTGGAGCCTTAAAACCAACCCTCCGTGGCCGCCGAGATGCCCAACCTGTTGTTTTAAATGGCTCCCGAAGTGCTCCAGCAGGCCGGAGAGGCCTCAGAGCATCCAAGGTAGCCTCAAGGCGGCCCAAGACGCTGAAAAAGGGCCCCAAGAGGACCCCCAAGAGGGCAGCAGGCCATTGATTGAGTGGTGCACTTTTGCGGATGAGTTTCGCGTTCTCGTCTTGACGCGGGCGTCTGCAAGCCCCAAGCGACGCGAGAGGCCCCGCGTAATGGCCCAAGATGGCGGAGGAGGGGGTGACGGAGATGGAGGAGGTCAACCCTGGTGCCTTGGAGGCGACCGGGGGTCTGAACTGATTGGGACCCTAGAAAATCGGTTAGGAGAGGGGATGAAGTGGAGATGAAACCAAATCCGCTCAAAGTTGGTCCCCAGCCCTCTCCCGGGTTCCATTTAGTATCGTTTTTCACCGAGGACTCGTTTTGTTACAGTCCCTGGGCCCGAAAACTGCCCCCGGAGGCCACAAAAAGAAAAAAAATCTCTTCGCACCAAGAACCTCGAACCTCGCTCTCCGCTCCTGCTGGCCAGCCTCCCGCGGAACTAGTGCTTGGCCACCTCAGAGGTGGAGGGGAAGGGGGAGGAGGAGGAGGAGGAGGAGGAGGAGGAGCAGGAGGAGGAGGAGGAGCAGGAGGAGGAGGAGGAGGATGGGGTGAGGAAGATGAGGATAGGCGGAAGGACGTGGAGGTGTTGGATGGAAAAGGATGAGGAAGAGGAGGAGGAGGAGGAGGGAAGGAGGAGGAGGAGGAGGAGGAGGAAGGGGAGGAGGAGAGGAAGGAGGGGGGGGGGAGGGGGGAGGAGGTGTAAGGAGGGAGGAGGATGGAGGCGGAGTAGGAGTAGGAGTAGAGTAGGAGGGAGGAGGAGGAGGAGGAGGAGGAGGAGGAGGAGGAGGAGCGGAGGAGCGGAGGAGGAGGAGAAGCAGGAGGGAGGAGGTGGAGGAGGTGAAGGAGGGTGGCGATAGAGAAGAGGAGAAAGAGGAGGAGGAAGAGAAGAAGGAGGAGCGGTGGTGAAGGGGGAGGAGGACGAGGACGAGGAGGCAAACGAGACGGACGAGGAGGAGGAAGAGGAGGAGGCCCTCCTCCTCCTCTCACTCCCAATCTCCGAGAGAGACAATACGTAGGTGGAGGAGGAGGAAGCGAATGGAGGAGGAGGAGGTGGAGGAGGAGAAGGACGAGGAGGAGTAATGAGGAGGAGCTCCCCCCTCACCCAGTCTAGAGGAGGCTAGGATGGAGGAGGGGGAGGAAGGAGGAGGAGGGAGGAGGAGGGGGGGAGAGTTGAAGGAGGTGCTGGGGGAAGAAAGGGGGGAGGAGGATGGAGGAGGAGGAGGAGGAAGAGGACGAGGACGAGGAGGAGGAGGAGGAGGTGCAGGAGGAGGAAGAAGTGAAGGAGGAGGAGGAGAATGAGGGGGAGGAGGTGAATGTTGTGGAGGAGGAGGAGGTGGAGGAGGAAGTGGCGGAGGAGGAGGAGGAGGAAGTTGAGGGGGAGGAGGAGGAGGATGTGGATGTGGATGATGATGATGATGATGAGGAGGAGGAGGAGGAGGAGGAGGAGGAGGTGAAGGAAGTTGAGGGGGACGAGGAGGATGATGTGGAAGAGCCGTAGCCCTTACCTCAAGCCCCGCTTGAACCCCGAACGGGGTCCAACCGGGGTGAGAGCCCTGTAGCCTGTCTGGCTCAATGGCGCCGCCCTCGCGTCGGGTCTTCGGACGGGGGCACGTCGTTAGCGTTGGCGCGCGGCGAACAATCCGGCATTTTGTCGGTGCCCAGGGGGGGGTTCATTTCCCCCTCGCCTGAATGGGCCTCCCTGGTGGCGGCGCGGAGCACGGAGAAGGACGCCGAGACCATGAAGAACCTCTTCGAAGTCTCAGTGGAAGGGCCTGCACATGGCCAAGGCGCCCCCGCTGGGCGTGAAGTCTCTGGCGAAGCTCGCGGAGACTCCCGCCGTGGACGTCATGGCCTTCAGGCTCCCCTGGGGCATCACTGACGAGCTGTACGATCGGCGGCCATCGACGCCCTCGGCTTCAAGTACTTGCTGAATCAGCTGGGCAACGACCCCAGCGAAACAGAATTCATGTTTCGTGTTCCCCTTTCGGTGGTGCCATCTAGTTCGTGGTCATCAAGAGTGTGGGCTGGCAGCGGCACGGTCCTGTCTTCTGGTGTTCGCCGATTTGGACATGCGTGACGTGCCGTGGCAGGTGTGCAGGCCTCTGTAACCACAGCTGGGTACGGCGAAGGCACATTTGGAGTGGCCACTGTGGGCAGAGCACGTGCGCATGCGGGTATTCCTCAGGGCGCTGGACGCCTTTTTGGGCCTGGCTTCATGGGTATCGCATCTCCTGTGCACGGTGGCATAGGCGCTGCTGCTGGCCTCATTCCCGATCTACCTGTGCTGTCGCGACTTGCTGGGCGGATTCGTCTTCCTGATGTTCGACCTGTTCGCGTCCATCTTCTGAGGGATTGAGGCCCCGCTACCATTAGCGGACCGTGCCCTTTGTGGGCCAC
>CAUYUJ010008859.1:5000-37696 GCA_963575745.1 Prorocentrum cordatum | reverse complement strand
GTGTGCGTGCGTGCGTGCGTGCGTGCGTGCGTGCTTGCGTGCGTGCGTGTGCGCGTGCGTGCTTGCGTGTGCGTGCGCGTGCGTGCGTGCGTGTGCGTGCGTGTGTGTGAGTGTGAGTGTGTGTGTGTGTGTGCCGTGTGCGTGTGCGTGTGCGGTGTGCGTGTGCGTGTGCGTGTGCGTGTGCGTGTGCGTGTGTGTGTATGTGTGTGTGTGCGTGCGTGCGTGTGTGTGTGTGTGTGTGTTTCCCGGATGACCTATGGTAGGCCGCGGCGTTGCTCGCTCTGAGCGGCTCGAGGGCTCAGCCGCTAGTCGCGCGCGCGCGCGTTCTCTTCTCCCACTTTGGACGCCCTGTCGTTGCACGCGGGGCCGCGACGCCAAAAACTGTGTGTGTTTGTGTGTTTGTGTGTCGCGCGTTCTCCAGGTCGACTGCCTACGCTGCGCTGCCTCGCGCGTGACCACATGGCCCCAACAACTCTGTGTGTGCGCGCGTGTGCATGTGTGTGTGTGTGTGCGTGTGAGTGCGTGTGTGTGTGTGTGTGTGTGTGCGCGTGTGCATGTGTGTGTGTGCGTGTGTGTGTGTATGTGAGCGTCTGCGGGAGGAAGGCCTAAGGAAAGCGCCCCGTGGCATTCTGCCACCTCCGTCCTCGTCCCGCCCCGTGGCCATCGCCGTGCGTCTTCCGTCAGTCGCTGTATTCCTTGCTTCTTCATCGCGTCCGCGCTGCGCCTCCCATGCGGGACCTTCCTTTGAGCTGTTATGGTGAGCTCTTCCTCCCCCTCTCCTCCTCCCCCCATCCCCTCTTCCTCCCCTCCTCCTCCTCCCCTTCCCCCCTCCTCCTCCTCTCTCCCCCTTCTCCGCCTCCTCTTCCCCCTCTTCCGCCCTACTCGTCCTTCCTCCTCCTCCTCATCCTACCTCCTCCTCCTCCTCCTCCTCCTCCTCCTCCTACTCCTCCTCCTCCTCCTCCTCCTCCTCCTCCTCCCCCTTATCGTCCTCCTCGTCCTCCTCGTCCTCGTCCTCGTCCTCGTCCGCCGCCCACGCCCGGATGGCAATGTGCTGCCGCCTCCCTCTGAGCCGGCGCGCGCGGGCACCGACTGGGGTCTCGGCCGCCGCTGTTGAGCTGATTCGCCTCGTCGCCGCGCGCGGTGCCGCGCGTCACCGCGCGCGAGGCCGCGACCGCCTAAAACAGTGTGGTGTGTGTGTGTGTGGCGGAAGGCTCTCTTCCCCCCCCCGTAACCCATCTTTTGCTCCACAGGAGCTCTGCGTGTCACCAGCTCCGGATTTTCCACTGGGAGGCAGCTTTTCTGCAGATGTGTTGGCAAGTTTGCTTGCATGGACGGGGGTGGAGGGGGGGCATGGTGAGGCCCGCAGGGAACTCGGGACTTCACGCAAGTCGGGAGTTGCTCGCGCGCCTTTTCGGCCCAAAGTTGTTAGAACAGGCGGCAGCGGAGGGGGGGGGGGGTGCCACGCAAGTAAACTCGCCAGAAGTGTGACGTCTTGTTTTTTCAGCGCGCGGCCCCCGGAAGTCCCGACCCCTTCCCTGACTCCTGATCCGCCCTACTTTGGGCGATTTCGAAAGTAGGGCGGAAATTTCCGCCCTACTTTTGAGGCCCCTTTGGAGCGTCGATTTCCGCCCTTGAGGCTCCTTTGGCGTCGATTTCCGACACAATTTTAGGTCGGAAAATCATCCAAAGTACGGCGGATCAGGAGCCAGGGTTTCCATGGGCCGGCTTCTCATCCCGAACCCATTTGGGAACGCCCCCGGGGCCCGGCGAGGGCCCCCATGGGGGCCGAACACGACGTGAAGCCGTTCGCCCCGGTGTTTGTCAAGGCGCGAGCGTGTCCGGGCTGCCAGAGATCCCACGCACTGAAGACATCGCGACGGAGGCTCCTCTCCACTTTCGGCCCCTATGTACCCAGACCCCCGAAGTAATGATTTTTTCATTACGTCGACCCCCTGAGGTCCCGACCCTTTCCCCATGACCGGCTTTGCATCCTGAGTCGTTTTGTTGACGCTCCCGAGGCCCGGTGAGGGCCCGCGGAGGCCGAAAATTAGGAAAAACCTCCCGTCATGATTTTTTCATTACTCGAGGGGGTCTGGGTATAGGGGCCCTCCCCGGGCGCCCAGGCCGCCCAAGAACGCCACGGGAGGGAGCGCCGGTCCTGGGGCATACATGTGGGTCGAGACTTCCAGGGGCCCCGCGCCGCAAAACTCTCGGCATCGCACCTCTGGTCACCAGCCTCGGACGTATCCCTATCCCTCAGATCGACACGCCAAGAGGCGATGGCAATTTCAGGGATGCGCCCTCGAAAGATAAGAGGGAGCCCCCAAGATTGGCATCGTGACGAGGAGGTGCCCAGCAGAGGGATAGGGATATGTTCCAGGCTGGTAGTCCCCAGACATGCGACGTCCTGTTTTTTTCAGGACGGCGCCCCTAGAAGTCCAGACCCTTTCCCCGGGGCCGGTTTTTCGTCCTGACTCGTTTTCTGACGGTCCCGAGGCCCGGCGAGGGCCCCCCGGGGCCGAACATAGCGAAAAACCTCCCGTCCTGATTTTGTTACGACGCCATCCTGTCTGGGAGTCTGGGCTGCCCGAGTCTGCAGGACAGCGCCCTCCCGCCGGGAGCTCCGCGCGCGATGCGGCGCCGGGCGCCCGGGCCGCTCCTGGCCGCGCTGGCGCTGCTCGCGCCGCCGCAGGCGCTCGCGGCGCCCACCGTGCGCCGGCGGCCCCCTGCGGGGCCGGGGGCCTCGCCCGCAGCGGCCAAGGTCGAGGCCTCCCAGAACCCAGACGTGATGGCGTCGTGAAGAAATCAAGGCGGGAGGTTCTTCGCTATTTTCGGCCTCTGGGGGCCCTCGCCGGGCCTCGGGGCCGTCAGAAATCGACTCGGGGCGAGAAACCGGTCCCGGGGAAGGGGTCGGGACTTCTGGGGACGCCGTCCTGAAGAAATCAGGAGGTCGCATGTCTGGGAAGGGGTCGGAGTAGACGGGGTCGGAGGCTCGCTCCGCAGCGCCGAGGCGGCTCGATGTGGAGCCCAATTATCTTCGCGCTGGCGTCGCCGGTGCATCGCTGACGTGGCTGGTGCATCGGCGAGGCGGCGCGATCCTCCGACCCCACCCACTCCGACGCCATCTAGGAGGCCTCTACAAGGGGCTGGAGGGGGAGGCTCGAGGCACGAAACACGTCTTCGTCGTCGGCGTCGTCGTCGTCGTCGTGGTGGCGGGAGGAGCGCGCCCTCGCCATGTCTGACATCTCCCCTCCTTCCATGCCTTCCCATGGCGCGGGCCCAGACCCCCTCGAGTTGTGAAAAAGTCACACCGGGACCGTACATGGACATCATATTCGAACCCTGCGGCCCAAGATGCCCCCCAGACCCCCCGAAGTTCACATTGATGGCGTGACGACGGGGGGGGGGCGTGAGTGGACAGACAGATTCGAACCCCAAAGCACCGCCTTCACTGAGATCAGCGTTGATGTCGGGGGCGTGGGGGCGATTTAGAACCTCCCTCGAACGCGTAAGGGTTCGAAGATGTTGTCCATCTTCGGGAGGTTTTTCGTTATCTTCGGCTTCTTGGGGCCCCAACTGGGCCTCGTGACCTTCCAAAAACTGACCCAGCAGGAAGAACGGGTCCCGGGGAAGGGGCCCAGACCTCTCGGGGCCGACGCGTTGTGCATGCCAGAGGGGTGGGGGCATGGGGGGGGGGGTTACAAAGCACCCCCTGCTTTTTCGAAGGCGCGGGCCTGCAACACCTTCATGGGTGTGGCGGGCTGACGTTTTGGATCGCACCTTGCTCAAACTTTCTGGCTTGTGTGTGATCCTGGGTGAGCAATGCTCCCGTGGCGATTCCTGGGGCGTGGCGCCGTCGCCTGCCCTTTCCGTCGCCCTTTTCTCGAGGGTTTCTCCCTCAGCTCGCTGCGCACTCACCTTGCATAGTGGTGTGTGCCAGTTGAGCAGGCCAGCTGCTTTGCTCACAGCAGCTGGCGACTGTTCCTGGTGCCTTCGAGCGGCGTAGAGCCTAGAACTGCTGGGCTGGCGCCTTCCATGCAGCACCCGTCCTTCCAAGAAGCCCCCCCCCCTCCCTCGACGCCCTGGCGCGCGCCGCCAAAAGGGGGGGGGGGGGGGGGAGCACGTGGGCCGTGCCGTCGAAGTAGAAGACGGCCAGGCAAGGCGCTCTCCGGCGAGGGTGGAGGGGAGAGGAGGGGAGGCGAGGAGGAGGAGGAGGAGGAGGAGGACGAGGCGGAGGAGGAGGAAGAGGAGGAGGAGAGGCGGAGGAGGAGGAGGAGGAGGAAGGAGGAGGAGGAGGAGGAGGAGGAGGAGGAGGAGGAGGAGGAGGAGGGGGAGGAGGAGGAGGAGGAGGAGGAGGAGGAGGAGGAGGAGGATGAGGAGGAGGAGGAGGAGGAGGAGGAGGAGGCCTCCCATGTCGCCGCTCCGTTTGCTCCGACGTGCGGCCCTCCGTCTCGGGCAGGGCGCCTCGGGCACCGGGGCAGGCGCCGCCTCGGGCGGGTTTGCCGCGGCGCCGGTCTCGTCCGCCCGGGGCGCGAGGCGCACGGCCTTCCGTGGGTTTGCCGCGGTGGCGGCGTCGCCCTTGTGGGCGCGTCGTCGAGAACAAACCCAGACATGATGGCGTCGTCAAAAAAATCAGGACGGGAGGTTTTTTCGCTATTTTCGGCCCCGGGGGGCCCTCGCCGGGCCCCAGGACCGTCAGAAAACGAGTCAGGACGAAAAACTGGCCCCGGGGAAAGGGTCTGGACTTCTAGGGGCGCCGTCCTGAAAAAATCAGGACGTCGCATGTCTGGGGCGGTGTCGGCGTCGCCCTTGTGGGGGCGTCGTCGAGAACAAACGGCGCGGCGACACGTGCAACGTCTTGAAAAATCGCGACGAACGGTTTTTCTATCATGTTCGGCCTCTGGGGGCCCTCACTGGGCCCTGGGGCCGTCAAGCAACGATTCGGGAAGGAAAACAGGCCTTGGGGAAAGAGTCGGGACTTCCGGGGACCCCGTTTTGAAAAATCAGAACATCAGAAGAGGAGCAAGGCTCTATACCGTTATCTTCCCTGAGATTTTGGCGTTGCGATTTTTTCGCATCGGGCATTTTCGTCCAGTTTCGGGCGGGCCATCACATATCGATTCAGCCAGAAAAATGCAGCAGAACGATGGCGTTTTGGGCTCTGGTGATTCTTCGCCATGTTGCTGTTTTTTTTCGCAACGTCGGATCTCAGGGAGCATAAATTTTCGGAGGTCCGCGCGGATTCCTTGGGCTGACGCTCGCGCACCTGGCCCCGAGCGCCGAGCCAAGAAATCTGCGCTAACCCCCGAGAAGTGACGGCCGAAATCGAGGATGAGGATGCGTCACCTTCCGAAGGGCCCAAAGGGTATGATTATTCTGAGATCCTGGCCTTGCACTTTTGGTTCACGCCAGGCGCGCTCGCCCGGTCTCGGCTCCCAGGACCCTCACAGATCGATCTGGCCCAAGCGATTGGAGGAGGAGGGGGAGGAGGAGGGGGAGGGGGGGAGGAGGAGGGAAGGAGGAGGAGGAGGAGGAGGAGGAGGAGGAGGAGGAGGAGGAGGGAGGAGGAGAGGAGGAGGACGGAGGAGGACCCTCACAGATCGATCTGGCTCGAAAAATAGCACAGAAAGATGGGGCCCAAGCGATTGGAGAGGCCTGACGGCCGGCGCCGCCGACCCTGCCCGAAAGGGCCAGGACTGGGAGGAGGAGGAGGAGGAGGAGGAGGAGGAGGAGGAGGAGGAGGAGGAGGAGGAGGAAAGGCGGGGGAGGAGGGGGAGGAGGAGGAGGAGGAGGAGGAGGAGGAGGAGGAGGAGGAGGGGAGGAGGAGGAGGAGGAGGAGGAGGAGGAGGAGGAGGAGGAGGAAGGAGGGGGAGGAGGAGGGGGAGGAGGAGGGGGAGGGGGAGAGGAGGGAGGAGGAGGAGGAGGGAGGAGGGAGGAGGAGGAGGAGGAGGTTGCAACTTCTTGTAACGTCGGACCTCAGGGCACATGTCGTGGCCGAGGGTCGCCGTGGTCCGGATGGGCTCATTCGTGGTTCTTATCCGGCGCTCCTTGTGGCAGCACGCTTGCTGTTCCTTTGCGTCCGTGCCTCCTCGGCCCAACCCCAGACATGATGGCGTCGTTAAAAAAATCAGGACGGTCGGTTTTTCGCTATTTTCGGCCCCGGGAGGCCCTCGCCGGGCCTCGGGACCGTCAAAAAACGATTCAGGATTAAAAACTGGTCCCAGGGAAAGAGTCGGGACGTCCAGGGACGGAAAAGAAGCACACAGACACAATGAATCCTCGATTCCCCAGAAAATATGGGAAGATATGGGAAGTGGGGGGGAAGACGAACACCCAGAAGAAACATGGGAAAATGTGGGGAATCCTTTCATTTGTGTGTGTGTGTATTTCTTTGTGTCTCCAAGTTCCCCTGCAGTTTGCTGCTCCCTTGCATCCGTGCCTCCTCCGCCCAACCCCTGACTCGACTACGCGCAAGAGTGACCCTTCGCCAGAGTGACCCGTGGTGCGCGCCCGCTGGGGCCCCCGGATCGCCGAGTGCGGTGCGATAAGTAGCATCTTGCGCGCTCGTGCTTGGGCCCCCCCCCACCCCCGCGGCCTTCAAAAAGCCGCGCACCACCCAGGGTCACTCTTGCGTGATCTTGCGTGTACGGTGGGTTCGCGCTGTGTCGACCGGCGGCGACCCAGATCCGACCGACGTTGAGTGATCTGCCGTTTCGGAAACGGCCGATCGCTCAAGGTCGAACGATCCCCGCGGTGTCAGGAACCATCGCCTCGGTCGACACGACACGAACCTGCCGTAGCCGACTGACCCCTACCGCTGGCAAGCCCCGCTCGGGATACCTCGACGTTGGCGTCCGCGTTCGGTGCCTCTTCGGCCCAACCCCGCTCCGGACACCCCGACGTTGGCGTCTACTGTTCCCTTGCATCCTTGCCTCCTCGGCCCAGCCCCGAGCCCTTCCGATGGCCAGCCCCGCTCGGGACACCTCAACGTTGGCGTCCGCGTCTGGCGCTCCTTGTGGCAGCGCGTTTACTGTTCCCTTGCGTCCTTGCCTCCTCGGCCCAGCCCTGACCCCTTCCGACCCTGAGATCCGACGTAGCGAAAATAATGCAACATTCCGAAGAATCACTCCTGGAGCCCTAGACACCATCTTTCTGCATTATTTTTCGAGCCGAATCGATCTGCGAGGGTCCCGGGGCCCGAGAAAAGGCGAGAACACCGGGCTCGAAGAAGTTGAGACGCCAGGATCTCAGTAGCCCCGCTCGGGACATCTCGACGTTGCCAGACATCTGGCTGCTCCAATGTTTTGGATGCTTGGCCCCAGAGGTCCAGACCAGAGCCTGTTTTTCAGATTCAGGCAGTTTACTTGCATGGCAGTTTGCCCCCCCGGCCCCCCCCCCCGCGTTTCTGATTCACACAGCACTTGGCCGAAAAAGCGTGAAAATGCTTTTCGACTTGCGTGATTTCCGCGCCCCCCCCCCGCGTGCAAGTGCAAGGCGCCATTGGGGCATGAATTTGGTTCAAGATGGGTTTTCTATCAAGAGCAGCTGTCTGCCTAATGGATCGCCATCGTAGCCCCAACGGTATGGACTTGGCAGAAATTGTGGCTTCATGGTCCCAAATTTGCATTCTGGGTGATTCCGGTGTTCAGGCGTCCGAGACAAGCAAACCGCTTGAGACATCCCAAGCACCTGGGCGCGATCGTGTCCGTGCAATCCTTCCTGGCGCCCCCCCTGGAGAGGCTGAGAAATGCTTTCAAACAGCTCCGATAACACCAGATTTGGGGGTCCAGGCAAGAAGACCACCTAAGGCATTCTCATTCGGAGAGGTGGCCACAAGGCACGCCCATCGCTTCAGGTATCGTCAATTCCCCACAAAACGCCCTTGCACTTGCGAGGCGCGGAGCCCCCCCCCAGCGTGCAAATCGCTTGTGGCTTGCTTCGTGTTCAGCCCCCCCCCCGGCGCATGCAAGCAACCTTGCTGGAGTCTCAAAGAAAACAAGCTCCCACTTCCCCCGGGGCCGGTTTTTTTCGCCCTGAGGCTTGGCGAGGGCCCGCTGAAGCCGAAATCAGCCCACAAACCGCCCGCTCCAATTTTTTGGGGAGCATCGGAGATCCGATGTCGTGATTTTGTTCGACGCGGTGCCCCTGGAACTCTCGACCCATTACTCAGGACGGGTTCGTCCTCCCGAGAAAATTTTTGTGACGGTCCCGGGGCCAGGCGAGGGCCTCTGGAGGACGAGAGCGGAGCAAAACCTCCGCCTCGATTTCTTCAGCACGCTGGACCTCTGGCCGGAGGGTTCCAAAGGGGGTTTTTGAGGAGGGGGTTTCCAGTAGGGGTCCCCCAGGGGCTTCGCACCCCCTGCTTCGACGAGGTTCCGAGGCCCCTGGGGGGGCTCTCTGGAAAGCCCCCCCCCAACACCCTCTTTTTTGAACCCTCTGGTCTGGGTCTCTGGATCGATCTCTGGGTCTCTGCGCCTCCCCAGACCCCCGACGTAATGATTTTTTCATTACGTCGACCCCCTGAGGTCCCGACCCTTTCCCCATGACCGGCTTTGCATCCTGAGTCGTTTTTTGACGCTCCCGAGGCCCGGTGCGAGCCCCCGGAGGCCGAAAATTCGGAAAACCCTCCCGTCGTGATTTTTTCATTGCTCGAGGGGGTCTGGGTCTGGGTCTCCGGGTCAGCGTCCGCGCGCGGTGCCTCCGGAGGCGCCCGGCGGGGGCGGCCTCCGAGGGGCGGGCCGCCACGGCGGCGAGGGCGCGGCGGCCAGCGCGGAGGTTGGCGGCCGGGAGGGCGGCAGCCGCAGGAGCAGCGGCGGCGGGCACGGGCACGGCGAGGAGGCGCGGCCACGCGCAGAGGGGGGTAGCGGAGGGGGGAGGAGGAGGGGGAGGAGGCAGCGGAGGGAGGAGGACAGGGTAGGAGGGAGGGAGGGAGGGAGGGAGGGAGGGAGGGAGGGAGGGAGGAGGAGGGTTAGGAGGGAGGGAGGGCAGGGAGGCCGAGGGAGGGAGGGAGGGAGGAGGAGGAGGAGGAGGAGGAGAGGAGGGGGTAGGAGGAGGGAGGAGGAGGAGGAGGAGGAGGAGGAGGAGGAGGAGGCGGAGGAGGAGGAGGAGGAGGAGGAGGAGGAGGAGGAGGAGGGGGAGGGGGAGGAGGAGGGGAGGAGGAGGAGGAGGAGGAGGAGAGGAGGAGGAGGAGGAGGAGGAGGAGGAAGGAGGAGGAGGAGGAGGAGGAGGAGGAGGAGGAGGGGGGAGGAGGAGAAAGAGGAGGAGGAGGAGGAGAGGAGGGAAAGGAGGAGGAGGAGGAGGGGGCGAGGAGGGTGGAGGAGGGAAGGAGGGGGAGGAGGCAGCGGAGGAGGAGAGAGGGAGGAGGAGGAGGAGGAGGAGGAGGAGGAGGAGGAGGAGGAGGAGCAGGAGGAGGGGAGAGGAGGAGGAGGAGGAGGAGGAGGAGGAGGAGGAGAAGGAGGAGGAGGAGAGGAGGAGGAGGAGGGAGGAGGAGGAGGAGGAGGAGGAGGAGGAGGGGGAGGGGGAGGGGAGGGTGAGGTTGGAGGGAGGGAAGGAGGGCGAGGAGGGCAGCGGAGAGGAGGAGAGGGAGGAGGAGGAGGCGGAGGAGGAGGAGGAGGAGGAGGCGGAGGAAGGAGGAGGAGGAGGAGGACGACGACGACGCGACGACGACGACGACGACGACGACGACGACGAGGAGGAGGAGGAGGAGGAGGAGGAGGAGAAGGCGGAGGAGCGGAGGAGGAGGAGGAGGAGGAGGGAGGAGGAGGAGGAGGAGTTCGAGGAGGAGGAGGAGGAGGAGGAGGAGGAGGAGGAGGAGGAGGAGGAGGAGGTTCGAGGAGGGAGGGAGGAGGAGGAGGAGGAGGAGGACTTGCCCCCACTTGCGCACGACCTGTTCCTTGTCTGAACTCAGGGACTGAATGCTGAGTCACCGCTTAGAACAGGAGGAGGAGGAGGTGGAGAAGTCGGCCACGCGCAGAGGGGGGTAGGGGGAGGGGGACGGCTTCTTAGAAGCACCCCTGCTTCTAAGAAGCCTGCCCCCCTCCCCCTACCCCCTTGTGCGCACCGCCAAGAGGCGCTGGATAGCACCAGCTGTGCGGTCATGTTCGTGTTCTTCTCGGCGGCGTGCCCGGGGGGGGGGGATCTTAGACCTCTTCTCGTTGTGACAAAACCACGATGGAAGGTTTTTCGCTATTTTCCGCCTCACGGGGCTCTTACCCGGGCCCCGTGACCGTCACAAAAAACGACTCAGGATGAGAAACCGGTCCCGGGGAAGGGGTCCAGACCTCTGGGGGTCGACGTTGTGAAAAAAACACGACGTCGGAGGTCTGGGGAATCAGAGGAGAAAAAGGTACCCATATACCTCTACCCTTCGTCCGTGTTCCTCTTTTTGGGGCCTCCTGGGAGGCCCTCGTCGCCACCGCTGGATTCGCTTCGAAATCCTGGTCAGAACGCAACCCAGGAGAGTTCCGAGGAGTAGCGGTATCAGTACCTGTCGGTCTCCCCAGGGAGAGGCCTTCGGGCGCTTTCGTGGGTTCTCGCTGGCTTTCCAGCTTCGGGAGGCGTTACAGCGGCGGCGCCTCGCCGAGAGCGTTCCAGGGTAATCTAGGCCTCCCAGATGGGGTCGGAGTAAATGGGGTCGGAGGATCGCACCACATCGCCGATGCACCGCCGATGCGGCTCGATGTGGAGCCCAGGTTGCTTCACGTCGACGTCGCCGATGCATCGACGACGTCGACGACGCATCGCCAGTACATCGCCGATAAATCACCGATGCATCGCCGATGTATCGGCGATGTGGCGCGATCCTCCGACCCCATCCAGGGGGCCTCCGGGTAAGCCTTCGGGCGCTGTCGTGGGTTCTGGCAGGCTTTCCAGCCTCGGGGGGCGTTTCAGCGGCTGCGCCTCGCACAGGGCGTTCCAGGGGTGCACGGATCGTCCCGAGCGGCCGCTGGAGACCAGAGCTGCGACCCGGAACTTCACCACCCACCAAACCGCCCCAACCTAAACCCGAAGGCCTCCATCTGCCCTGGGGAACATTGAGAAAACACATGGAGCCCGTACCCCCCCCCCCCAACCCGAAGTTCGGGTCAAATTCGGGGCTTCGGGTTGGGTTGGGGTGGTCCGGTAGGCAGTCGGAAGCCAGACGGCGAGCATCAGGGAGGGGGCAGGCCGTCTTCGAGGGCGGTGGGGCTTCTCGGAGGCCCTCGCGTCCTCCGAGAAGTTTCCTCTGTCGTCCGGGCAGGCTCGGGAAACTCCTCAGAGGGCCGGAGACCTTCCGAGCCTTCTGGTAAGTCGGGCCTGTCCCTCTACAGGGGGAAAGTTCAAAAATAATATTATTAAAAATAGTCGGGGGACGATGTTTGACTACTTTTGAGCATTTTTGGAGTATGTTTCGGGTACTTTTTATGTTTCGTCCAGAATCGGCCCGTAGGGGGACATGTCCGGCCTAAGCCTTCTGAGAGGGCCCGCCCGCTCTGGCTCCCCCCCCCCCCCGGGCGCACCGCCGATCTTCGGCTGCCTGGTCATGGCGGGGTCCGTGAACAGCGTCCTGCGCTGGAACGACCCCGACATCCGCATGGCCTCGTACCGCATGCTCTCCGTGAGCGTGTCTATTTTTTGCGCAATGACCACCTTCAAGATGATCGAGAGCTTTACATCGAGCAGCTGATAGCGGGTGCACCGCCCAGGGGCCTGGGGATCAAGGACGTCAGCCACGATGTCCACCTTGTCATAAACATGATCATGTTTCCCTGCTTCATGGCCGCCATCACCTGGTGCTGCCGCTGCACCTACCGGAAGGAGCTCGACACGTGGTTCCGAGTGGCGAGGCTCCTCGTCCCGCACATTGCGGGCTTCAGTGGCTTTGTGCTGAGCGACAACATTCTCAGCGCGGTGGTCGAGCACGTCCACCGGCAGGAGGTCCCCTCCGCCATCTTCGTCGCGACGCTCCTCGGCCTGCTGCTCTCCATCCGTCTGCTCTGCTGGGCGATGCAGCGCTGGCGGCACCGCTCCTGGTACCAGGACTGCCTCGAGCGCGAGGACCCCGGGGAGGACCAGGACCCGGGGATCCTGCGAACGAGCAGCTCAGCGAGGTGGAATCACAGGAACGCCCTCGAGCAGTGCACCGAGGCGATCGAAGAAGGCGAGGACGACGTCACGGCATTCGTCATGAGCGGCGCTCTGTATGGCTTCATCCGCTACCACATCCTTAGCATGCGCAGCGTTGGGTGCCGCGAGGATGCTGCGACGTTCGAGATGGTCCCGCACAAGCTGCCAGAGAGCTGCGTCCACATCGAGGTTGCCAAAGCCTGGGTGTTGTGCACCGTCCCAGTCGTGGCCGCCATGATCGTCACGACCTGCAAGTGCTGGAACAGGCTCCCCCTCGTCGACCGGGCGGCCCAGTGCCTGAGCATGACCTTCGGCATGCTGGCCTGCAGGCTCATCCTGGGGCTGACTGTCCACGCCTTCTACTGGTACACGGAGTCGAAGGTCGCGGTCTACATGGGCACGGCCATCTTCACCACGACGCTGGCCATCCTGCTGACCTTCTCGCTCGACTTCCTGGCGGACCGCCTGGAGGACACCGGGCCCGAGGACGTGCTGGCGCCGCCGCAGGCGCGCCAGCCGGGGCCTCTTGCAGCGTGCTGGGCCGCCCAGATGGGGCTCTGACCCCTCCCCCAGGGCCCCCCTTGGGGGTGGCGCTGCGCGCGGCTACACCGGGGCCCCCGTGGGGCCCGGCACCATGGTGGCAGGAGAATGAAAGAAAGAGGAGAAGGGGATGGTATTGTGAAGTTCCGTTTGGCGTACCGTTCGCACGTCCCGCGGTCGTTTTTGTCCAACGCCACAGGGGGGCGTGCCACAGCGAGGGGGGTGAGGATGGTAGTGATGAGGCCCGGCGCCTAGGCGCCTCCTCTGTCAATGGCGGGCCCAGCACCCCTGGGCCGCGCCACCGCACACGCACATGCCGCTGGCCATGATTCTGCGCACGCCCCCCCCCCCCTTGGACGCCCCTCTGAGGGATCGCCCCGACCCTGGGGTCCCAGACCCCTGGTGGGGATAGGACAGACGATATCGCTCCAGGAGCGTGCCAGAGCGGGGCCTATCGAGAGCGTTCCGGAGCGCTCTGAGAAGCGCACGCCGGCGCCCGCTCGAGCATCCCTCAGGGCACGAAGGCTCGCAGAGACCCTGGTGTGTTCCGTCCCGACGTTGCGCCCCGGCCGCCCCACCGACCCGCCCGGGGGGGCCGGACAGGGAGGAGTTTCTTCGTTAAGAGAAGTAGATGGAGGAGAGGAGGAGGAGGAGGAGGAGGAGGAGGAGGAGGAGTGGGGAGGGGGAGGAGGGAGGAGGGGGGAGGAGGGGGAGGAGGAGGAGGAGGAGGAGGAGGAGGAGGAGGAGGAGGAGGAGGAGGAGGAGGAGGAGGAGGAGGAGGAGGGAGGGGTGGAGAGGAGGAAGGAGGAGGGTAGGAGTAAGTAAGTAGAGTAGTGTAGTGTAAGGAGTAAAAAGTAATATAACACTGGAGATCCCCGCGCCGCCGCCAGGCCTCGCGAGCAGGGGCAGTGCCGGAGAGAGCGCCAGGAGGGAGGCCGCCGGGAGGGTCGAGATGTCGGATGTGGGCTTTTCTGGAGGAGGAGGAGGAGGAGGAGGAGGAGGAGCAGACGAGGGAGGAGGAGCGCGGAGGAGGTGGAGGTGGAGGAGGAGGAGGAGGGGGAGGAGGAGGAGGGGGAGGAGGAGGGGGAGGAGGAGGGGGAGGAGGAGGAGGAGGAGGAACAAGATCGCGACGGGAGGCTTTTGACAGTTTTCGGCGGATTTCTCAGGAGAGAGTTGACGGCCATATTTTCACTACCCAGAGACCCAGACCCTCTCCTATTTTCACTACCGGAGGTTTTTCCTAATTTTCGGCCTCCGGGGGCCCTCACCGGGCCTCGGGAGCGTCAAAAAACGACGCAGGATGCAAAGCCGGTCATGGGGAAAGGGTCGGGACCTCTGGGGGTCGACGTAATGAAAAAATCATTACGTCGGGGTCTGGGGATCCGCCGGCGGTTTTTCCCGGATTTCGGCCTCCAGGGCCCGCCATCGGGCCCGGGGGCCATCAAAAACGGATCTGGGACGAAAAATCACCCCCGGGGAAGGGGTCGGGACCTCTGGGGCCGCGGGTTGAACAGATCAGATCGGCGGATTGAAGGAAGATGATCGGCGGATTGAAAAAAACATATCGGGGGGCCGGGATTCAAGAAGAGGGATCTGGCGGCTCAAGCGCTGCATAGGGTATGCGGGGCCATCCGTTGTCGGCCCCTGAGGTGGGGGCCCTCGCCAGGCCTCAGGGCCGAATATAAAACGACTCGGCATGACAAGCCGGTCCAGAGGAAGCTGTCGGGACCTGTGGGGGTCCACGTTGCGAATCAAATCGCCACGGCTGGATTCCTTTCGGGATTCTGGTTGGAACGCACCCGGGGAGAGGTCTGGGGAGCAGCGGCATCGGTGCCTGTATGTTGTTTCCCCAACGTGGGCACAGGATCGGGGGTCAGGAATCGAGGAGGGTGGAGGAGGGTGCAGTCGGGCGACGGAAGCTGTACGTATCCACTGCCCCCTGGCCTGGCCCTTCCTGGGCCCAGGAGCTGTGTACACGCCCTCGCGGCCAAGCCAGGAGGGCGTGGCGTATACAACTGCTGGATTCAGGATGGACCTGGCCAAGGAGCAGTGGATACGTACACAGGACATGCGACGTCTTGATTTTTCAATGCGGGGCCCCTGGAAGTCCTGACACTTTTCCAGGGACTGGCTTTTCATGCTGAGCCGTTTTTTGGTGGTCCCGCGGCCCGGCGAGGGCCCCCCGGTGCCGAAAACGGCCAAACATCTCCCGCCCGGCTTTCTTTGACGACGCGATCCTGTCTGGGTATAGATTTCGTGGGTCGAGGAGGGTCGAGGAGGGTCCGTAGAGTTGTGGCACCCGTGCCTCTTGGCCAAGACCGGCTGCCCCGAGGCTCGTGCCCCTCCCGGAAGTCGGCCGCGGGCGGCGCCGCTGCGGGCCCTCTGGAGCCGGGCGGGGGCGAGCAGGACCTTCCTGCCGCTTCTCCCAATAGGATACTTTTCTCCCAATCCTATACCCTCACATAACTAGTCAAAAGAGTCACTGAATCACTACATAATCTCAGGAAGTCTCGTCTTCATCGAGTCTTCTCCTCATCCTCTTTCCTCCTCCCCTACTCCTTCGTCTCCTCTCCTTCTTCTTCGTCCACTCCTACCCATGCGCTTTCCTCGACGTTCCGCCTTATCCCGACTATTCATATCCTCCCTCACTCGACTTCCTTCCTCCTTCCTACTCGGGGCCTCCTCATATACCTCGGGGGGCCTACTCCATCCCCCCCCCACTCCTCTCCTCATTCTCCCTTCCTACAGCCCTCCGACGCCTGCCTCCTCACCGACGCCGAGACCGAGACCTCCGCCGCGCCCTCCTCCTCCCTCATCCGCCTCCTAATAAGACCAACCTCCGACGTCCTACTCGCTGCTCCTGCCTCCGCAGTCGTCCTCCGTTTCGTCTCCACAGCTCTCCTCACTCCTCCTAACTCCTACTCCTCCGTACAATCCTCGCCTCTCTCATCCTCCTTCTCCTCCTCTCCTCCTCCTCATTACCCTCATCCGCCGCCTTCTCCTTATTTACTCTCCTTTCCTCCATCTCTGACATGTCGAGCCTACTCATCGTCCTAAGAATGCCTCTCCTCCTCTCTCTGTCACCACCATCTTCATCCTCGAGCGGGCTATTTTTCGCCTCCCCTCCTCCTCCTACTCCTCCTCCTCCTCCGGCCTCCCACTCCTCCCCTCTTCCTCCTTCTTCTCGAGGAGAAGGAGGAAAAAGGGAGGAGGGGCGGAGGAGGAGGGGGGGGAGAAGGGCGTAGGAGGAGGGGTATGAGGAGGAAGGGAGGAGGAGGGGAGGAGCGAGGAGAGGAGGAGGAGGAGGCGGGAGAAGGGAGGAGGGAGAGGAGGAGGAGGAGGAGGAGGAGGAGAGGAGGAGGAGCCTTTCCACAGCCTTTCCCCTGGCAGCGAAGCCGCCTCTCCTCCCTCCCGCGGCGGGCCCGCCTGCGGCGCCACGCGGACCCGCGGCTCAGCCCGCCGCGGCCACCGCGAGGTCGCGGGCGGGCTCCCCGCGGCCGCCAGCTTCCTTCTCGGGCGATGGGTTAGTTACATTCCGTCCCCCATCGCCCGAGGTGTCCGTGTACTTCACCTTGTCCATGTTCTGCACGTGCTTCGGGTTGTCCTTCACCTTGTCTATTTTCAGCACGGTCAGCGGGTTGTCTGTATGCTTTACTTCGTCTATGTTCAGCTCGATGCACGTGCTGTACTCTTCGAGCTGCTGGTCTCCGTCATGCTTCGTCTCTGCTGGCTTGTTGTTGTCCTCGTCGCTCGTGCCCAGGGTGTCCGTGGAGTCCTCACTGCTTGCCGGTGTCGATCCCGCGGCTGCCAGTAGGCGCTTCGTCACTGCTGCTGCCCTGTTCTCGCGCTCTGCCTCGTCATCATCTTCCTGTGGCGACGAGGTATCTTCCCACGGTTCTTCCCCTGACGTTCCTCCTTCTCCTCCTCCTTCTCCTCCTCCTCCTTCTTCCTCCTTCTCCTCGGGCCTCCTCCTCCTCCTCCTTCCTCCTTCTCCTCGGGAAGAAGGAGGAAGGGGAGAGAGAGGAGGAGGAGGAGGAGGCGGAGGAGGAGGAGGAGGCGAAAAAGGAGGAGGCGAAAAAGGAGGTGGCTGCGGTGCCGCCGTTGCCTCTTCTCCCGTCGGTGTCGCCTCCGGCGCCGCGAGGGCCCCCGCGGCTCAGGCCGCCTCGTCCGCCCCGCGGGCTCCCCGCGGGCGCCGGCGCCGCTCCTCGCGTGGTGTCGGCGGGGCGGCGTCCTCGCCGGCTCGGGCAGCTCCTTCGGCGTGGTGGTCTTCTCCTTGCCGCGGATCGCGACGCCCTCGCAGGTTGGTGCTGCTTCCTGCTCGCCCTCGATCGCTGAGTCAGTTGCATTGCGCCCCCCGTCGCCCGATGTCTGTGTGTGCGTGTGCTTCACCTCGTCGATGTGCTGCTCCTTCGTCTGGTTGTCCGTGTGCTTCTCCCTGTTGTAGATCTCGTCGCCCACGATGGTTGGCGCTGCTTCCTTCTCGGGCGATGGGTTCGCTACATTCCGTCTCCCGTCGCCCGAGGTGTCCATGTACTTTACTTTGGCTATGTTCTGCATGTGTTTCTGGATGTCTTTGTCCTTTACCTTGTGTATGGTCTGCTCGGTATGTGGGTTGTCCGTGCACTTTACCTTGGCAACGCTCTGATCGGTCTCGCTGTTCGTGTTGTACGCGTTGTGCTGCTGGTTGCAGTCGTGCTGCTGCTCGACAGGCTTGTTGCCGTCCTCGGACTCGTTAGAGGTGTCTGTGGTGTCTTCACTGCTGGCTGTTGCTGATCTCGCTGCTGCCAGTAGGTGTTTTGGCAGTGCCTCTCTCCTGATCTCGCGCTCTGCCTCGTCGTCGTCTGCCCTGGCCGTCCAGCTCTGTGGCGGCGGGATCTCTTCCGAGGGTGGGTCGGCTGCTGCTTCTGCCGCGGCCCGCTCGCCCGACCCCAAATCTCTCGGTGCAGTGGAAAGCACGGAGTTACGAGCCCGCATATGCGGTCAGGGCAGGCAAAACATGATGCGCTCGCACACTGTCATCGTCACAGTCATCGCCATGGTCATCGTCACCTGCATCCCCGTCGGGCCTGGGCGGCAAGCCTCCGGCCTCGGGGCCCTTCGCGCCCTGGCCCTGGCCAGTCTCCGCACTCCCCGCCTTGCCAGTGCTCCTCGTCGGCTGTCACCTCCCAGTGCTCGCAGCTTGCACGCCATGGGCTCGCAGCTCGGGTAGCCCATGCGTGGCATCTGTAGACTTTCGGCTGCTGAGCTCCGTGACCGAGCTGGCGCAACGCTTCTCAGTACCATCGCATTCGGCTTGCTGTCCATCTCACTGGGCGCGCCGCCGTTCCGTGGTAGCTTACTTCTCGTCCTTCTTCGGGTGGTGGTCCTCGGCGTCCGTGCTCGAACCACGCCTTGAGCACCTCCATGCCCGTGTGCTCGTCGACCGCCCGGCTGCAGCAGCCGCATGTCCACCCTGTGCCTCGCCGGTGTCGCTGCAGCGTGTGCGCGGTGTGCGGCCGGACCGCGACGTCACTGTCGAAGCGGTGCTTCGTCTGTTTTGCGTTGGCGTGTTTCCTCTTGTGTTGCTGTGCGCCTTGCTGCTCGAACTTCTCTGCCTTCGCCTGGCCTTCGCTCGATGGTGCGTTGTCGGGCTAATGATGCCGTAGCTCGCGCCCACTCGTAGCAGCTCATCTCGTTGCGCGGGATAGCGTGTCGTAGCGCTACCTGTTTTGCGAGGCGGTCCGCATGTCTGTTGCCTTCCCAGACAGATCTGGGTGTTTGCTTGCTGGCGGCCTCCTCCTCCGTCAGGTGGCCCTTGCCGTGCTCGATGCTGGTATCGTTTCGCTCGCCCCTTTCGTGGATCGTGTCCGCGACCTTCCTCCAGAAGTCACTGTTCGCCCCTGTCTGTAGCTCCTGCTGGTCTCTCTGCATCTGCCAGTCGATGTACGTGATCTCGCTGTCCGTCCAGAAGTTGATGGGTCCTCGCGTTGACGCCAAACACCTGATGAGCGCGAACAGCTCCGCCCTGTTGTTGGTCTGCCTGCCGCCTGGCAAGGCTCCGTAATTATTGGCCTGCGTAGATGTCGCAGTTTCGCGCCCTGCTGGTGTTCTGGTCGGCGATCACCCGGCCCCAGCCACATCTTCTGCATCGGCCGTCGCTGCTGCATTCGCCGCCTGAGCCGTCTCCACATGCTTCCAGTCGTTCTCCTGGTGCTGGTCTGACTAGGTGTCCATCTCGCGCTGCTCCTATGGCCTCCTCCCAGACCCCCGACGTAATGATTTTTTCATTACGTCGACCCCCTGAGGTCCCGACCCTTTCCCCATGACCGGCTTTGCATCCTGAGTCGTTTTTTGACGCTCCCGAGGCCCGGTGAGGGCCCCAGGAGGCCGAAAATTAGGAAAAACTTCCCGTCATGATTTTTTCATTACTCGAGGGGGTCTGGGCTCTTCGCCGTCCTCGGTGCTGCAGGCTAGTGGTGTACAGTCCATGCCGATGGCGTCGGCCCTCGCAGCCCGGAGACGGGGTTCGCCTCGGCCTCTTGCAGAGCTCTCTCGCTGCGAGGCCCTGTGTCTTCTCGTCGATCTCGTTCGTTCGGCCTCCTCGCGTCGCAGTTCTCCCAGATATGCGGTGCAGCTCGGCGTCGACGGCTGCGCCATTCGCTCCTGTTGTCGGTGCCGCCGAAGGTGGTCGTTCTCCTCGACTTTGTCCACGATCCTGCGCACGCTGCGGTGATCAGCGCTCCGTACGGCTGGTGCTGGACTTTCTTTCTGTGCGCCTCCAGGTGCTTGATGATGTCTCTGCAGTCGGTAGCACCCTCGGCTCCTTTCCCGTTGTAGTGATTTGACGCTTCTTGCCCTTGTCGTATTTGTACGTCTCGTATCAGCGCTTCTATGCTGTCGTCTGGCTATCCGTCTGCCTGGCCGTCTGGGAGCCTCCACATGTCGCCCTGCTGGCCGATCCAGATGTCTGGCCCGCGTGGGTCCCAGCCTGCTGACCATAGAAGCAGGACGATGCTGCCCATGACGCCTCGTCTTTGTTCCCAGCGCTGTGTCTCCTCGGTATGCCGGAGCCTGGAGTAGACTTGTGGCCGTGCTCTTCGCGCCTGCGTCCTGACGTCGGGGCACCTGCTCCATGTGCCGAACCGCGCCTGGAGCTGTCCTCTGGCGATGGTATCCTTCGTCGGAAACTGGAACATATACATTACCAGTGGCGGGTTTTGCTTCAATCCCCAGACTTTTCTGAGGGTCGGTGACGACGCCGGGCTGGTGTGGCGTATACTTCTCCCCCGTTGTCCAAGGGAATCAGCGAACATGTATACACCAGAATCCCGTATACACCAGGATCCGCGTTCGCGTGCGAGTTCAGCGCAGGGTCAGAAAAAGCGTCGGTGTACAGAGCTCGTTTCCCTACTTCAGGTCGGCGCCTTCTAATGCCAGGAAGGTCGTCAAGCAGCGTCCAGGCCAGCGCCTGAGCGCCTGAGCGTATCGCCTACGAGCTCCCCGCATAGCTGCAGGGCTGAGCCCGTGGATGCTGGCGCCGTACCCCACCGCCGCCATAGGTCCCTGCTGAGCCACTCCCCTTCGGCTCTTGATCTTCAGCTTCCTGGGCTTCACCGCGACCTGCTGGAACCGTTGCTTGGCAGCTCTGGTTTTGGTATGGTGCGTGCTGCGTGCAGTGGCTCCTCGTGCTGCACGGTCTGCTCCAAGGTCTCGTCCTTCCCGAACCGCTTTGGCCTTGACCCCGCGCTCTCTAAGTTTCTGGGCTATCGTCTTCGTGCTGGCGTACTTCGTGGTCATGATCACCGTCTTGCCCGCCAAGTTTAGCCCGTGTCTAGCGAGCCCCTGCTTGAGGACGTCTGTGCTCTCGACCATCTGCGATGCCACCGCGCTCTGGCTGCCCATGATCCTGATGCTGATGTCCTCGAACCAGCCTCGTGGGAGCGGCGTGGGCAAGCACTCCGTCCTGGCCATGAGCTTGCCGAGCACTGCGTGGACGACCGTCTTGGCGATGCTGTTCGGGTGCCTGGAGCCCGCCACGATGGATCGGCCCGCCAGGAGCTCATGTGAGTAGCTGCCCTTGCACCGCATGTACCTGGTGCCCGAGTGCCGCAGCATCAGCAGCAGCAGGGCGCGCGGGTTGAAGCCCATGCCCAATGCCTCTGGAACCAGGGTGCCCATCCGCAGGCTGTCGCAGAACTCCTCGAGGTCCGCGAGCGTGCAGCCGTGGAGGACCTGCACCCCGTCGCAGCACTCGTCCGCGATGGTCCTCCTCGTGGCCCCTCTCGGGCAGCTGCTGCCCGCGACGGCGGCGCCCTTGCTCTGCTCATCCCAGGCATGCGACGTCCTGATTTTTTCAGGACGGCGCCCCCGGAAGCCCAGACCCTTTCCCGGGGGCCGGTCTTTCGTCCCGAGTCGTTTTGTTGACGGTCCTGGGGCCCGGCGAGGGCCCCCAGGGATCGAAAGTGGCGAGAAACCTCTCGTCCTGATTTTTGTCACGACGCCATCATGTCTGGGATGGGTCCTTGGCCCACCTGCGTGCAGCAGGTCCGTGGAGCAGCTCCCACGTGCGGGCCAGCTGCGGGAGCAACGGCGGCGCCCTGCCGCCCTGGGCTGGCTCGGGCATCGCCACCACCGGCGAGCACGGGAGCTGCCGCGGCCACATCAACTGATGTGCGCAGGCGCTGGGCAGGTCCACGATGGCCCGCCCTGCCCTCGAGTGGCAGCCTCCTGGTGTCGGTGCGGCTCAGCTCGTCTACGCCCTGGCCGCGGTCTGGCTCGCCGTTGAGTGTCTCGTCGGGGTCCTCGACGCACCAGTGGGGGCACTCGGTGCTGAGCGCTTGCTGCCGCAGGTCCTGCAGGATGCTCGTGTGCCTCTCATGCGGGATCTCGCTGCAGCTCCAGATCTTGCTGAACGCCTCTACTTTCATATCCACGATCTCCATAGGGCAGTCCGTGGTGCGGGCCTCCGTCGTGATCTCCTCCTCGCGCCTCGCGGGCGGCTTCGTGATCAAGTGGAGCACTCCTGGCTTCGCCTCGGCATCTGCCAGCCATTGGCAGAAGATTATATCGTGCTCTCTGTGCAGTCGCGCTGTGCTGCCGCCTGCTTTTCCTCCTCTGCCTGCTTTGCCATGCCCTCGATGACGTCGACGTTAACCTCCTCAAGGTTCCCGAGGCGGCTCCGCCATATCTGGTGGTGGAGCTCCGCGGTGGGCGTCGCCGCTCCCTTCCGTTGCGGCATGGCGTAGGCACGCGCGCGTGCTGCCCTGGCCATCTCCTCGAGCTGCTGCCTGCCTCTGTCTTTTTCCTTCTTAGCTTCGCCGTCAGGGTGAGCGCAGTCTCGACTCCGGCCCGCCAGTCGGCTCTCATGTCTTTGTATCTCTCTCTCTCTCTCCCCTCTCCTCCCCCTCTCGGTTCTCCAATTCCTTGAGCTTGTAGCCGTGTCCTCTGCCCGCCAAGCGCCTCCTGTCCTCTAGGTCGGCCTTGTACGCCATGCAGTAGAACCGCTCAACCGTGCCGATCGTGTGCTCGAACAGCCTCATTACCCGGGTCGTCTGCTGCCTCTGGAAGGACCCGGCACGTTGCGCACTTGCCTGTGCGCTCGGGGGTGGTCGTGGCGCGGCCCAGCGCGCTCTCCGGCTGGCTGGCGCACTCCCAGAGATGCCCCTTGGTGGAGGTGCCCGTGTGCTCGCTCAGGTGGGCTGTGCCGCTCGACGCGGATGCTCTCCTGCATGTCGTCGCTGGCCATCGCACGCTGCACGCCACTGTTGCTGTGGCCGTCCTCTGTGATCTCGCCCTCTGGCACGGCCGCCTCTGGCTCGTGCACGCTGTGCTGCTGCTGCTGCTGCTGCTGCTGCTGCTGCTGCTGCTGCTGCTGCTGCTCTTCTTCCAGTCTGTGTACTTCGTCAGATGGAGCTTCTTCCTGGCTGAGCTGGTCGAACGGGCCTACGTCCCCGGCGCCCATGGCGCTGTCCCCCGCAGCTCTGGGCGCTGGCACTGGCGCCCAGCAACCTGGCGACGAAATGCCGCCCAGCACGTGGCCCAGGTTGGGATGATGTGACCAGCCTGTCACTGGCGAAGAGCTTCCCATCTGCGGATGTCCAGCTGCATCTCCCCCTCGTGTCCTGGTGGAACATCCTCTTGTGATAGTACCCGTCGCGCTGCTCCTTCGGCTTGTGCTCCAGCCTCCTGCTGCAGCATCCTCTTGGATCTCTTGCTTCCTGGGGTCGGCTGCTTCTTCGGCTTCGGTGGGTGGGGGAAGGCCTGCGGCACGTTGAGCTCCCTTGCCTGGGTCGCCTGCGCCTCCCCGTGGATCGTGATCGTGGACCCGATGCGCGGCTTCCACGGCGCGTCGTATACCGCCTCGATCCCCGCAACGAGCTCCGCCCCAGCGCTGTTGACCACCGCGAAGTCGATGGCGGTGGCGCTGTCGCCAAGGTGGCAGGTGGCGGCGCCCGCTGGCAAGGTGACGAGGTTGGATGCGCCCATCGCCTCTGGCCAGCCTGACGCCCAGAACTCCTGTGGCTCCTTGTTGAAGTCGCCACAGACGATCCATGCGCCCTGCAAGCTATGGAGGAACGCCGCCAAGCTCGTCAGCTTCCTGCTGTTGATGCCCTCCTTCAAGGACAGGCCCGTGTCCGAGTCAAGGCTGACCGCCGTGGTCGACGTTCCCTTCAGGTGCCAGGTGACCGGGGTCCAGTCGCACATGTCTACGCCGCTCCTGTGGTGCCCCTCTATGGTCGTCACCTTCGGAGTGGTGCCTGGTAGTGCTCGCGCGCGACAGCTGGAAGCCTTACAGCGTCCCCGCAGAAGCACCGCAGTGCCTCCGCTGGTTCCCTGCTCCGTGCGCTCGCTGCCTCTCGCTGTCGCGAAGCAGGCCTCGAAGCCTGGCTTCACGAGCGCTGCCTCCTCTGACTCCGTGGCCTCGCCCGCGATGTGCGTCTCCTGGCACGCGCGCGCGTCGTGGCCCTCCTCTTCCTGCTGTCTAGCCAGCCGCAGCCGGGCCGTGGGCCCCCAGGTGGCGAGCTTGGCGCTGAAGATGGTGCGCTTCGGGGGCGAGCCGTCGCCCCCTCTTTCGCGGCCCGCCCCCTGCGCCCGGCGTCAGCCCGAGGCCTGGCCGGCCCCTTTGCCGCCGCCCTTTGGCCTCGCGAAGCCCCTGCAGGAGAGCTGCTCCGCGTCTTCCTTCGGTGGTGTCTCCTGCTCTGGCGCTGCGCCTGCTGCTGGCTGCGCCGCCGCCGGCGGCTCTCCTGCCGCTGCTGCCGCTGCTGCTGCGCCCACTGCATCTCTTCCTTCTGCGTTCCTCTTCTTCGCCGCCTGCGTGATGGCCCAACGCTGCTCCTGCGCTTTCTGACTTGGCCTCTGCTGGGTGGTCGCGCCGCTGTCCCGCGAGGCTTTTCGCGTCGGCCTGGAGCTGCGCCACGACCGCCTCCTTTGCTGCTTCCACAGCTCGCTTGGCCTCTGCGTCCATGCACTCCTCCTGCACGTCGAGCTCCTTGCCGGTGTCGGAGAGCAGCTGCCCCTCGGACAGGCTGTCGATCTCGCCCGAGATGAGCTGCTCTAGGATGCCTCGCCCTGGGATTGCTGCCTCCTTGCCTTCCATGTGGATCTTCTCGATCTCCGCCTCCGCGCTCAGCACTGCCCCTGCCCTCTGCGTGAGCGTCTGCTTGGCCTGCTGAGCTGCTTATTCCGCCTCCTGCTTCTGCTTGTAGGCCGTCGCGTACTGTCGGGTGACCGTCTCCAGCGTGCGCGCCGCGGTCGCCAGCCTGACAGCCTTCGACTGCGGTGGTGTTGGCGCTGCTGCTGCTACCAGCTGGAGGGCGTTGGCGGCTCCTGCCAGCTGGCGCTGGATCTCCTCGCCATTCTCCAGCTGCGTGCCGCCGAGCGTACTGGTGACCACCTGGAGCGCCTGGGCAACTTCGGCCGTCGTCTTGCTTCCTTTGGCCGCGCCTTTGCCTCCTTGGCCGCTCCTGCTGTCGTCGCAGTACTTCTTGCCCGAACCTGGCAGCATCTTACCGCAAGTGCGCCAGTACTGCATGGCTGGGAGGCGGTCCGTCCACCATTCTTTACAGCTCTTGCATGTGGTGTACTCCCGATTGTGCTGCTGCTGGTGGTGCTGCTGGGGCTCCCAGTCGTTGCTGCTCCACCTGCCCTTGGCGCAGCCTCCACGTCCCATCTGTAGTGCTGCGCTGCCGTGGTGCTCCTCGATCACAGTCCTGAGTCTCGCCGCCTGCAGCACCTGGCGCGCAGTCGCGCGCAGACGGCGCTGGCGCCTGTGCCAGGCGGGTGACGGACGGGTTGCGCTTCCGCGCTCCCATCCTGCTGACCCTCGGCCTCTCCCGCATGGGGACAAAGAGGGTCCAGCCTCGCGCCTGTGGCGCTGGGGGCTGCCGCAATGGGTCCGCCGCGCCCGCCCGCCCCGTGGGCGAAACGGCTGCAGGGCCCCCCCGCGGAGCCGCCTGGAGGAGGAGGAGGAGGAGGAGGAGGAGGAGGAGGAGGAGGAGGAGGAGGAGGAGGGACGAGGGGGAGGGAAGAGGAGGAGGTGGAGGAGGGAGGAGGGGAGGAGGAGGAGGAGGGGGGGGAGATGATGATGATGATGATGATGATGATGATGATATGATGATGATGATGAGGAGGAGGAGGAGAGGAGGAGGAGGAGGAGGACGGAGGAGGCGGAGGAGGAGGAGGAGGGGGAAGAGGAGGAAGGTGGAGGGAGGAGGAGGAAGGGGAGGATGAGGAGGAGGAGGAGGAGTGAGAGAGGCGGAGGAGGAGGAGGAGGAGGAGGAGGAGGGGGAGGAAGAGGAGGAGGAGGGAGGAGGGGGAGGAGGGGGGGGAGGGCGGCAGCACGAGGCCGAGGGCGCCGCGGGCCAGGCCGCGGCGCCGCAGCCGCCGCCCGCGCAGGGCGAGATGGCAGCCCCTGCCCGGCCAGGACCCGCGCGCGCACGCCGACGACGTCGACGAGGCCGACGACGACGCCGACGACGACGACGACGACGACGAGGCCGAGGACGACGACGAGGCCGAGGACGACGACGACGCCAACGACGACGACGACGACGACGCAAACGACAACGACGACGACGACGACTACGCCGCCGCCGACGACGACGACGACGAGGCCGAGGATGACGACGACGCCAACGACGACGGACGACGCAAACGACAACGACGACGACGACGACGACGACTTCGCCGCCGCCGACGACGACGACGACGACGAGGCCGACGACGACGTCGACGCCAACGACGACGACGACGACGCAAACGACGACGACGACGACGACGACGACGACGACGACGACGACGACGACGACGACTACGCCGCCGCCGACGACGACGACGACGAGGCCGAGGACGACGACGACGCCAACGATGACGACGACGACGTCGACGACAACACCAACGACGACGACGACGCCGACGACGATGATGACGCCGGCGGCGGCGAAGACGACGGCGACGACGCCGACGACGACGAGGCCGAGGACGAGGACGACGATGCCAACGACGACGGCGACGACGCCGACGACGACGACGACGAGGCCGAAGACCAGGACGACGACGACGACGACAACGACGACGCCGCCGGCGACGACGCCGACGACGACGACAAGGCCGAGGACGACGACGACGCCAACGACGACGAGGACGACATACGACGACGCCGACGAGGACGACGACGACGACGAGGACGACGACGACGACGCCGACGACGACGCCGACGACGACGAAAAGGCCGACGACGACGACAACGACGACGATGACGACGACGACGCCAACGACGACGACGACGACTACAACGACGCCGCCGCCGCCAACGACGACGTTGAGGCCGAGGACGACGACGACGCCAACGACGACGACAACAACGCCAACGACGACGACGACGCCAACGATGACGATGACGCCGACGGCGGCGACGACGACGGCGACGAGGCGACGACGCCGACGACGACGAGGCCGAGGACGAGGCCAACGACGACGACGCCAACGACGACGACGACGCCGACGACAATGACGACTTTGCCGACGACGACGACGACGAGGACGACGACGAGGCTGAAGACCAGGACGGCGACGACGACATACGACGACGACGACGACGACTTCGCCGACGACGACGACGACGAGACGACAACGACGCCGCCAACGATGACGACGACGACGACACCGAAGACACCGCCGACGACGACGCCGACGAGGACGACGACGAGGCCGATGACGACCACGACGCCAACGACGACGACATACGACGATGCCGACGACGACGACGACGACGTGGCCGAGGACGACGACGACGACGCCGCCGACGACGACGACGCCGACGACGACGACGCCGACGACGAGGACGACGACGACGACGACGCCAACGACAACGACGACGACGACGGCGCCGCCGACGACAGCGACGACGACGGCGAGACCGAGGACGACGACGACGCCAACGACGACGACGACAACGCCAACGACGACGACGACGCCGACGACGACGATGACGCTGACGGCGGCGACGACGACTGCGACGACGCCGACGACGACGAGGCCGAGGACGAGGCCGACGACGACGACGCCACCGACGACGACGACGACGACGCCGACGACGACGACGACGAGGCCGAAGACCAGGACGACGACGAGGACGACGACGACGACGACTTTGCCGACGACGACGACGACGTGACGACGACGCCAACGACGCCGAGGACGACGACGACGAGGACGATGACGACGACGACGACGACGCCGCCGACAACGACGCCGCCGACGACGACGCCGACGACGACGATAACGACGAGGCCGAGGACGACGACGACGCCAACGACGACGGCGCCGACGACGACGACATACGACGAGGCCGACGAGGACGACGACGACAAGACGACGACGACGCCGACGACGACGCCGACGACGACGACATGCGACGACGCCGACGAGGACGACGAGGCCGAGGACGACGCCGACGACGACGACGACGCCGACGACAGACGACGACGCCGAGTCCGACGACCACGACGACGACGAGACGACGACGACGCCGATAACGACGACGATATACGACGACGACGACGACGACGACAACGCCGAGGCCGACGGCGACATACGATGACGACGAAGACGACGCCGACGACGACGCCGATATACGACGACGTCGGGACGACGTCGACGACGATGCCGACGACGACGAGAACATACGACGACGACGACGGCGACGACGGCGACGAGACGACGACAACGACCGCGCCGAGGCCGACGACGACGACGACGAGGACGCCGAGGCCGGCGACGACGACGACGCCGAGGCCGACGCCGAAGACGACGACGCCGAGGCTGACGACGACAACGACGACGCCGAGCCCGACGACGACGCCGACGACGTCGCCGACGAAGACATATGACGACGACGACGACGATGCCGAGGCCGACGCCGACGACGACGCCGCCGACGACGATGACGGTGACGACGCCGAGGACGACGACGACGACAACGTCGACTAGACGACGACGACATACTTCGGCGACGGCGACGACGACCAATAGGCAACGACGACGACGACGATACGACGACGACGACGCCGAGCCCGACGATGACGACGATGTCAACGCCGACGACGAGGGCGACGACGACGACGAGACGACGACGACGACGCCGACGCCGAGGCCGACGACGACGACGCCGAGGCCGACGACGACTACGACGACGAGACGACAATGTCGACGACGACGACGACGCCGAGGCCAACGACGACGACGACAACGAGGTCGACGACCACGACGACGCCGACGACGACGACGCCGGCGACGACGCCGACGAAGAGGCCGACGACGATGACGACGCCGACGATGACGACGACGACGACGACACACGACGACGACGACGCCGAGACGACGATGACGACGAGGCCGACGTCAGACGAAGACGACGACGACGATGACGACGACGACGACACGACGACGACGACGACGAGACGACGACGACGACGCCGAGGCGACGACGACGACGACGAACGCGACGCCGAGGCCGACGACGACGACGCCGAGGATGACGACGACGAAGCCGACGACGACGACGCCGACTACGACGCCGAGGCCGACGACGACGACCACATACGACGAGACGACAACGACAGGACGACGACGACGACGACCTACGACGACGACGATGCCGAGGCCGACGACAACGACGACGAGACGACGACGACGAGAACATACGACGACATACGACGACGCCGAGGCCGACGACGACGACGACGACAGCGCCGAGGCCGAGGCCGACGACGACGACGATGCCGAGGCCGACGACGACGACGACGACGAGATGACGACGACGACATACGACGACGTCGACGACGAGACGACGACGACCGCGACAACGACGAGACGACGCCGACGACGACGACGCCGAGGTTGACGACGACGATGAGGACGCCGAGGTCGACGACGACGACGACGCCGAGGCCGACGACGACGACGACGACGACGCCGAGGACGACGACGACGAAGCCGACGACGACGACGCCGACGACGACGCCGAGGTCGACGACGATGACCACATACGACGAGACGACGACGACATACGACGACGACGCCGACGACGACCGCGACCACGACGAGACGACGCCGACGACGACGACGCCGAGGCGAGACCACAACGACGACGACGCCGAGGCCGACAACGACGACGACGACGACGACGACGCCGAGGCCGACGACGATGACGAGACGACGACGCCGAGGCCGACGATGACGACGACGACGCCGAGGCCGACGACGACGACGACGATGACGCCGACGACGATGACGACGACGAGACGACGACGACATACCACGACGACGACGACGCAGACGACGAAGACCAGACGACGACGACAACGACGACGAGACGACGGCGACGACGGCGACGGCGACGCCGAGGCCGACGACGACGACGACGCCGAGGCCGACGACGACGACGACGACGCTGAGGCCGACGACGACGACACCGTGGCCGCAGACGACGACGACGACGAGACGACGACGACGCCGTGGCCGACGACGACGGCGCCGCGTCCGACGAGGCCGACGACGATGACGACGTCGACGCCGAGGCTGATGATGACGACGACGACGACGCCGAGGCCGACGACGAGGCCGACGACGACGACGACGACGCCGAGGCCGACAACGACGAGGGCGACGCCGAGGACGACGACGACGACGCCGAGGCTGGCGACGACGACGACGACGCCGAGGCCGACGACGACGACGACGACGCCGAGGCCGACGACGACGTCGTCGACGAGGCCGACGACGACGTCGACGACTACGACGATGACGCCGACCGATGCCGACGATGATGACGACGGCGACGACGCCGAGGCCGTGCCGGTGCGCGGAGGGGGATCGGTGTGGGTTCCTGCGGGCGAGAAATGGTCGGGTGGGGGGGTCCAGGAGCAGAGATGCCAAGTGAGAGGGATGCCAGGGCGCGGTGGGGTTCGGGGTGTCTTCCGGGCGGGGCATGGTCGGGTGGGGGGTCCTGAGAACCGAGGTTGCCACAGGTGGAAATGCCGGGGCGGGGTGGCGACGTGGGGGGTGCTAATTGGTTTCGGGCGAGAGATTGCCGGGTGGCGTTTCCCAAGAGGAGAGCTTCTGGGCGGTTGGGATGCTGGGGCGAGGTGGGGGGCGTCGGTCGTCAACAGATGCACAGTTGGATCGCACACGCCTCAGGGGGCGGCGGATTAGCAGAGCGGTGCTCCGCGAATCCGACGTGGAGCACTCCGGCAATTGGGGTCTCTGCCTCTTGAGAACCCTCAGGATCGATGACTGAGGCTCAGAGGATTGAGCAAAGGATCTGGGACATGCCCACTCCGTGCCTAGCAGCACGGTGGCGGATCTGTGCATCTGTTACATAAGCTCAAACTTTCGGTCGTCGGGGTAACGAACATCTCAAGCGAGAGCGCCTGATTGAAATTGGGCCGTCCTCCATCCTTGTGATTCGTGCAAGCTCTCAAGACGCATGTGCACCGCCCTAAGGCAAGGGCTCCATGTTGAACGCCCCCAATACATCCTTGTATTTGCTGCAAGTCTTCGGGAGTAATGTGCGCGGCGCTACGGCGAGAACTTCTCGTTGAAAACGGCACCTTCCATCCTTGTAGTTGCTGCAAGGCTTTAGAACGAACGAGCGCGGCGCCAAGGCGAGAGCTCCATTCTGAAGACAGCCCCCCCAGCCGTGTACTTGCTGCGACGTTCAAGCTTCAGGGCCACGAGTGGTCCAGAAGTCTCGGGCGAAACGCCTGGTCTGCACTACCGTTAAGTCGGGCGTGTCCCTCTACAGGAGGAATATTCAAACATAGAAAAAATAGTCTGGGGACGATGTTCGATTATTTGTTGAGTATTTAGTGATATGTTTCTGGCACTCTCAATTTTTCGTCCAAAAAAACGCCTGTATGGGGGGACATGCCCGATCTAGCACTACCGACACGTCTGGGGCCGCGACAGGGGTTTGATGAATAGGAAAGGGATTAAGGAAGAGGAGGAGGAGGAGAAGGATGAGGAGGAGAAGGAGGAGATGATGATGCTGCTGCTGCTTGTGATGATGATGATGATGCTGATGATGATGATGATGATGAGGAGGAGGAGGAGCATGAGGAGCAGGAGGAGGATGAGGAGGAGGCGGAGGAGGAGGAGGAGGAGAAGGAAAAGGAGGAGGAGGAGGCGGAGGACGAGGAGGATGATGATGATGAGGAGGAGGAGGAACAGGAAACGGAAAAGGAGGAGGAGGAGGAAGCGGAGAAGAAGGAGGAGGAGGGAGGAGGCGAAGGAGAAGGAGCAGCAGCCGCGGCGAGGAGGAGGAGGAGGAGGAAGAGGAATGATAATACGAATGCTAAGAAAACTAAACATTACGACGAATACGAATCATAAGAAGCATCGTGCTACTACTGGTAACAACACGAATGATGCTACTCGTAATTTTAGTCGTACAATAATACCGACGGTAATCATTAAACACTACGAATGGTATTAGTAACATCATAACAACAATACTGATAGTAACCATACCAACAATATTATTCTTTAGGCTTACGCCACACCGCCGACCCCTTGTTTTTTGTTGGAGGCAATCTTGGACGTCTTGGGGGCGTCATGGCCCGACTTTATCCCCCGCGTTCCTATCGTCGTCGTCTTTGCTCCTCCTCCCAGTAGTCGGCCCATCCCGCCACCGTGCCAGAGTTGTGGTTCAGAGGCCTCTCAGATTCAGGAGAAATTCCAGATTCGGTGCGCGAAGTGCAAGAATGTCTTGAAGACGGAGGCGGAAGTGGCGGCGAACCAGTACGACTCGAAAGATGCGGGGGAGAGGCTTTGCAGGGCGTGCGCCCGCAACGAGAAGGGTGGGCGGACCGAGAAGGCGGATGCAGAGAATCGCAAGCGGAAAGCAGAGGCGGACGCGAAGCCGCTGACGTGCGCGGCGTGCAAAGGCGCGTTCTCGGACACGAAACATTTGAAGCAGAAGCAAGTGGAACATCATCGAGCGGCGAAAGGAGCTAAAGTGGTGTGCAGAAGCTGCGGGGAATTCGGGTTCACAGCGCGCAGTTGTCAGGCTTATCAGTGCAGCGGCGCGTGCAAGAGAGGACTACCAAAGTCGGCGTTCCCCGACCCTCACAATGTCCCGCGCGACGCAAAGAAGGGCACCCTAAGGTGCAAGACGTGCAAATTATGCCCAATCGGTTGCGCGTACTGGGCAGAAAGGGAGGACGGGGAGAGGAGGATGGGGGGTGAGGCGGAAAATGGGGGGGAGAAGCATCGGTGAGGATGAGCTGAAGCGGGGCAGGAAGAGGAGGAGGGGAACGAGGAGGAAGTGTAGGAGGAGGAGGAAGAGGAGGAGGACGGGGACACTGAGATGAGGCTCCGGGTTATGGGGCTGGGCGCGACTCGAAAAACCGGTGTTTTCAGGGATGTCCGTTGGGATCTTGCGGGGGGGCTTCTTGCGGGCCTCTTGGAGCAGTTTCGAAGGCTCTTGGGGGCCGTTTTGGGACCTCTTTGTGGCTTCTTGGGCGCCTCTTGGAACGTCTCGGGGGCCTCTTGGGGGGTTCTTGGGGCCTCTT
>CAUYUJ010008859.1:0-2500 GCA_963575745.1 Prorocentrum cordatum | reverse complement strand
TAGAGAGATATGCGCACACATACACATACATATCTAAGTATTTGTACGGATGTACACATACATACTGTTGGAAACGACCGCCCCTCCTCAGGGGCTTTGGGGGAAGGCTCCGACTCCCTGGCCTCTCCCGCAGGGCCGACCCCCCCCCCTCCCCGTTGCCCGGACCCTGCCCCGGCGGCCGCCGGCAGGACTCCGACGCTTCGACTCGCTGGACGTGAACCACGACGGCGTCATCACCGCGCAGGATCGGACTGGGCGAAAGGGGGGGATTGGGAAAGGGGGGGTTACAAAATTTGCTGCATGCAGCAGGTTTCGCCCTCACCGAGGGGCCCATTCCTCGATACATAGCCGCCTCCGGCGCTGGGAGGCGCCAGGAAAATCAGCTACGTGAGCTGATTCTCAAACCCCCCCTTTGCTATCCCCCCCTTTCGCCCGACCCGACAGGAGCTGATGGTGCTGGACGCGAACCACGACGGCGTCATCTCCCCACAGGAGTTCCTCTCTGGCGGCGCGGCGGAGGATGCCAGCAACGTTGGGCACCACGTCGCCTACTCCACGCGGAGCTTGATGAAGATATTCGGCTTGCTGGTTGGCCTGAGCTGGGAGGCGGTGTTCGAGACGGGCGAGGCCGACATGGTGGCGTTCGTCAATCTGAAGATGCAGGAGCAGCACTTCTGGCAGGAGGAGCACGAGGTGCTGTTCGAGGTGTGCATCACCAGCATGGTCCTTTTTTTTGTAGTCCCAGTTTGGGCCAAGCACCTTATTCCCGCTGCCGAGAAAAATCGGGAATACCACCAGCAGCGCATTAGAGAGGAGCAGATGGAGGCGACGTCGGACATGTTCACTTGCAGCGTGCTGAACAAGCTGTGGTGGTCGTGCTGCCCGCAGCTGAGAAGGTGCCGGAGACGCATCAACCGAAGTCTCAACAGACGGATCTCAGCAGTCTCTGGGAGGTCGTTGAGGAGTGGAGCGGGTGCGAGCTCTTCCCGAGTCGGAGCGAGGAGCACTGGGAGATCTGGCCGGAGCGGCCTTCCATGATCGTTTTCCGAGGGGGCTCGCGTGGTACCAATTCACTTAGTTCATTGTCTGCATCTGGATATTCTGAGCAACGCTAAGCATTCTCCTGTTCCAGTGCTTCCGTCAACTTACCTAGTAAAGTGGAGGTCCTGCAAGATTAAAAGGCGCATCATGGGCTAGCATGCTGGAGAGTGCTAGAGGTAGGCTAGCTGGAAAGACAAGGTGCGTGGGCTGGAAAAGGGAATTGGGTCCAGCATCCTGAATCCCGCAAAAGGGTGTTCCATGGAAGACAGAGTTTCGATGGGCAGTCAGGGACGAGGTGTGCAGGATGTCGTGGACGAGTATGCGAACAGAGGAGCAGGAGGATAAATAATAATAATGCGATAAGAAAATAATAGTAACTACTACTACTACTACTCCTACTACTACTACCACCAGTACTAGTACGAGTACTAGTACTACTGTTACTACTACTACTACTACTACTACTACTACTACTACTACTACTACCACTACCACTACCACTACCACTACCACTACCACTACTACTACTACTACTACTACTACTACTACTACTACTACTACTATTACTACTACTACGACGACGACGACGACTACTACTACTGCTGCTGCTGCTTCTTTTACTACTACTACTACTACTACTACGACTACTACTACTACTACTACTACTACTACTACTACTACTACTACTACTGCTGCTACTACTACTACTACTACTACTACTGCGGTTACAACCACAACTATTATTTTTTACGGCGACGACTACTACTACTACTACTACTACTACTACTACTACCACTACTACCAATACTACTACTAATGCTACGGTTGCCATTGCTACTACTCCTTTTACTTATTTTACTCCTCCTCCTCCTACTACTACTACTACTACTACTACTACGACGACGACGACTACTACTACTGCTGCGACTACGACTACTACTACTACTACTACTACTACTACTACTACTACGACTACTACTACTACTACTACTACTACTACTACTATTACGAATGCTCCTACTACTACTACTATGACTACCACTACTACTACTACTGCTACTACTGACTATGACGACGACGACGACGACTACTACTACTACTACAACTACGAATCATAACACTAACAATGATGGCACTGAACGGGTAACAACGCGAACCATATTACCATTGTTAGTACGAGTATCAATGAGAAGCAGCATTCGTATCGTAACTTTCATCACCGTAATGCTGCTACTACTACTACTACTACTACTACTACTACAACTACTACTACTACTACTACTACTATTACGAGTGCTCCTACTACTACTACTACTACTACTACTACTATGACTACTACGACTACTACTACTACTGCTACTACTACTCCTACTACTACTACTACTACTACTACTACTACTACTACGACTACTACTACTACTACTACTACTACTACTACTATTACGAGTGCTCCTACTAC
>CAUYUJ010008858.1:20000-37704 GCA_963575745.1 Prorocentrum cordatum | reverse complement strand
GGGAGGCGGAGGGAGGAGGTGCTCAGTGTTGCTGCCCGGCCCTCCTCGAGGATGAGGACGGATCTCGAATGTTTTCGGATGGACTTTCGATGTTTTCGGCTCCTTTCGGGCGCGGGGGCATCTGGGGACCTCTGGGGCTCTCCGGGGACCTCCGGGGCGGAGACAAAACTTGCCAGGAGGAGGGAGCCCAGATCTCCGACGATATCATTGTTTCAGTCCGGTCGTTGTTCATTTGTTTCGGCCTCTGGGACTCGTTGTCAAGCCCAGGGACAATCAAACGTTGATCCAGGGTGAAGAATTGCCCTGGGGAAAGGGCAGGTACCTTTTGCGCTTTGGACTGAGAAGCACATATCGGCGGATGTCGGGGAGGAGGAGGAAGCGGAGGAGGAGGAGGAGGAGGAGGAGGAGGAGGAGGAGGAGGAGGAGGAGGAGGAGAAGCACATATCAGCGGATGTCGGGGAGGAGGAGGAGGAGGAGGAAGAGAAGGAGGAGGAGGAAGAGGAGGAGGAGGAGGAGAAGGAGGAGGAGGAGGAGGAGGAGGAGGGAAAGGGACCAGAGTCAACCCAACATGTATTATTGATACTGCAACGCACCCCCTCGTCCCAAGGCCCCTCCTCGTGCGTCTCTTCACTGCTGGAAGCGCCCCGTTGCCTGACGAGCGCCACGTGGGCCTGTCATGCAGGCGATCGCCCCGGTTTCGGCATGCGCCAGCCTCCATCCGTGTACGCACGTGTTGTGCGATTGCGAATCTTCTTTTGGTCATCGCATCAGTGGCAATCTCGAGCGATGTCCCGATTTTGAATGGGAGCCGCCCTCCAGCCGTGTGAATGTTGGACGCACCCCAACTTCTGCTCATCGAATCTGGGCTGAAGTCCAGCCGCGACACGGATGGAGAGCGGCCGCATGCTGTGACAATGATACGCTCTCCCTCCATGTAGCGGCTGGACACGTTTCAGACGAGAGTCTGCGGCGCTGCAGCAAGAGCCACTTGATCAAAACCATGCGCAAGCAGTCCGTGTAGTTGTTGAGACAATGGGATATGATTGCTAAGGCCTTACGGCCGGTGCCGCCGACCCTGGAGGCCTCGGCCCTCGACGGAAATGAGAGGGAGAGGGTGGGCCATGGGCCCCGGGAGGGTGGAATTCAGACCTGGGACCACACCTCGGGACCCCCCCAGGACCCCCCCCCTGGGACCCCCCCCCTCCGCGGGGAAGGGATCAAAGGGAAGGGGCATCCTTTCGACTCAATGACAACGTTGCTTAATTTCGCTGTGGATGGGCTGGTGTATTTCGCTTTGGCTGGCGTGCTTGAGGACGAGGGCCCAAGGAACGGGGGGGAGCGGCGACGGACTCGGGGGAAGGAGGGGGCGTGATGGCGGCGGCGACTCGACGGCGACAGCGACGGCGATGGCGACGGAACAGCCTCTGTCACACGCCGACAGGGTCGGCGGATTTTAGAGGCCCCCATCCTGTGCCGCCGATCTGGGGCGCTCCCGATGTCGTGAGAGGTCGTGGGCTGGCCTTGGGGCCAGGGGCTGTCTGGCAGCTGGAGGAGGAGGAGGAGGAGGAGGGGGAGGAGGAGGAGGAGGAAGAGGAGGATGAGGAATATAGAGGAGGATGAGGGAGGAGGAGGAATCTTGAGGAGGAGGAGGAATATGAGGAGGAGGAGGAGGAGGATGAGGAGGAGGATGGAGATGAGGAGGAGGAGGAGGAGGAGGAGGAGAGGAGGAGGAAGTAGGAGGAGGAGTAGGAGGAAGGGTAATGGAGGAGGAAGGAGGAGGAGGAGGAGGAGGAGAGGAGGAGAAAGGAGGAGGAGGAGTAGGAGGAGGAGGAGGAGGAGGAGGATGAGGAGGAGGAAGTAGGAGGAGATAGGCGGAGAGGAGGAGGAGGAGTAGGAGGGTAAGGAGGAGGAGGAGGAGAGGAGGAGGAGGAGGGGATGGAGGAGGATGAGGAGGGCTGAGGAGGAGAGGGGAGGAGGAGGAAGGAGGAGAGGAGGAGGAGGACGAGGAGGAGGAGTAAGATTAGCGAGCAGGAATGGAGGGAGGAGGAAGGAGGAGGAGGCGGAGAGGGGAGGAGGAGGAGGAGGGAGGGGGGAGACAGGCAGGAGGGAGAAGGAGGAAGGGGGAGGGGGAGGAGAGTTCTCCAAAGATGTCTCGCTGCATGGCTGGCATGTGGCTGGCGTCCGACTTGTGCGCCTGGCCGCTGGCCTGTCCGTTGGGGGGTCTCTGCACCTCGGGGTCTGGCCGCTCCACGGGCTGTGCACCCTGCGTGTGGTTTGCTGGTCTGCCCCACGGGGCTGTCGGGAGTCGAACTCCTCCGAACTCTAACCAGGATCCTTCTCCTCCCCCTCCGGCTCCTCCTCCTCCTGCTCCTCCTGCTCCTCCTCCTGCTCCTGCTCCTCCTCCTCCTCCTGCTCCTCCTCCTCCTCCTGCTCCTCCTCCTGCTCCTCCTCCTGCTCCTCCTCCTGCTGCTCCTCGTCGTCCTCCTCCTCCTCGTCGTCCTCCTGCTCCTACTCCTCCTCCTCCTCCTCCTCCTCCTCCTCCTCCTCCTCCTCCTCCTCCTCGGGCCCTCCTGCGCGGCAGCCCTCACGCAGCCGCTCCGTGTCGCCCAGCATCCTTTCACTCCCCCAGTGTGAGAGGTGTTGGCACAGAAACGACAGACGGGGCGGCTGGATCACGCATTTCAAATTCAGAGGGCGATGCTCCTCGTCGTCACAGTGGATAGAGCTCGGTCACCGCTACCAGCCAATCGGCTGGCCGCCAAGGGGAGAGTACAAAGGAAAATGGGCGTTTGGCATGGCTTGGAAGCGAAGGCCAGGGTCGATCCTCCCTCATCCTCCCCGATCGGGGTTCGGTTCGACCGACTCGATTGTTCAACCGTGTTCTGTGACTGAGGAGAGATGGTGGGCAGCCCTGGCGAGTGAGAGAGGGAGTCGCGTGACGTCCCCCTCCTCCCTCCGTCCTGCCTCCTCCCTCCTCCCTCCTTGACCCTCTCCCTCCCGCCCTCGTCGTCGTCGTCGTCGTCGTCGTCGTCGTCGCTGCCGCCGCTGTCCCGGTCGTCGTCCTGCCCCGCGCCCTCCGCCTCCCCAACTACTGCCGTCCTTCCTTCATTTCCCCCGTCCCTCCTGCCTCCTTCCTCCCCGACCTTTTCCTCCCTCTCTCCACCTCTTTCCCCCCCTGCCCTCCTTCCCCCCCTCCTCCCTTGGGCGCGCGCGCAGGCGGCATGCGCTACTGCCACAAGTGCGCCTCCGCCCACAAGCCGGAGTGGCACAGCGTCGGCTGCGCCGCGGCCGGCTGCGAGGAGCCGACTCCTCGTAACAGTGGCCCTTCGCCCGAGTGACCTCTGGTGCGGGCTTCATGGGGGCCCCCGATCGCGGAGCGCCATGCGATACCCGCAGACTGTGCGCTTGGATTTGAACCCCCCCCCGCGCCCCTCGCTGAAGCCGCGCACCAAGGGCCACTCTTGGCCAGGGCCACTCCTGCGTGTGGCCGAGAGGAGTCGCTGGAGCAGCTCTGCAGGGACGCCGCCACCGATGACCTCACCGGGGAGGTCCTCCGGTGGCAAAGTCAACTCGTGAGACCCTGGTGTACCCTCTGAATTCCGCCCTTGGCGCGTCGATTAAGCGCCGATCGGCGCCCATAGTCGATGAGGCAGCGCCGGCCCGGCGTCGGTTCGCGCCGACCGGCGTCGATGCGGCGTCGATGTGGCGCCGATGCAGCGCCGATCCGCGCCGATCTGCGGTGGCCGACGGTGAGTTGCCACCGCAAGTTGTTAGCACTGGGGGGTCTGGGACGGTCGCGCACCGTATGGCAGGTTACCAGCTCGGCCATCCTCCCGGCCCCGCACCTCGGCCATCCTCGCGGCCCCAAACCTCGGCCGTCCTCCCGGCCGCCGCGGAATTTCGCCAGACATCGGCCTTTCAGCTGCCTCGCCCGGATTGCCAGGGCTCCCGTGTTCGCCGCAAAGATGCAGACCCTACCGGGGTTTACAAACCTCTGGACGCCCGCAATGGGTACGGAAAGAATGGGTACAATGCCCAACAGCAGTTCTTCCTCATTTTGAACAGGATCCGCCGTCCACGCCGCCGCGGCCTGTGCCCATGCGAGACAGAGGACCGCCTGCCCCACAGCGGCCGCTGATGGTTTGGGACAACATTTGTTGTTGTCTTTCCGTGCCCATTTCGGGCGTCCACAAGTTATCAGCTGGCTCGGGGCCAAGGGCCCAGGAGAGTCTTGGTAAAGAACACGCAGCGACGAATCGATGTGTTTCGGCTTGGCCCCCCAGACTATGGTTCTTGCGATCTGGCCGTGCAGCATCTGGTCTACAATACAGTGCCGTTTTTGATACATGCTCCGCGTGCGGATCGTGCATAAAACATGCAGGGATTGAGTGTTAAAAACAACGATGCGTTCATGCATACATTTACTCATACATTGATCATGTATTAAAATCCAATATTTTTAAGAATTCATTCTTTCCGTGCCCATTTCGGCGTCCCAAAAACCGCAAGGTCCAGATGAAGTTCCACGGGCGCGCGCGCCAGGCCGCCGAGGCGGCCTCGGCGGCGCTCCTCCGGCCCGGCCGCGGCGCCACGCGGGGCTGGGCGGCCGCGGCGGGCGCCGCGGCGCTGGCGGCGCTCGTCGCCGCGGGGGCCCTGCGCGTGCGGGCGCGCGGCAGGCGGCGGTGCCTCGGTTCGTTGAAACCGATTCCCAGGCCCCAGCCCACATCCATGTCTCCTCCTGTCCCCTCCTCCTCCTCCTCTCCCCTCCTCCTCCTCCTCCTCCTCCTCCTCCTCCTCCTCCTGCCTCCTCCCTCATCCTCCTCGCTCCCCCTCCTCCTCCTCCCCCTCCCCCTCCTTCCCTCCTCCTCCTCCTCCTCCTCCTCCTCCTCCTCCTCGAATGGGGGGCTCAATTTGCTTCCCCCCAGGAAGCGACAATCAATGCTCTTCGTGCCTTCGCGCCGAGGCTGTCTTTGACGTTCCCGTCGGTCGCGCCCCCCCGCGTCCAGCTCCAGGGGAAGGGGTTGGGGGGGGTCAAGGCTTATGATGTTCCAGCCTACTTTAGCCTTGATCGCCAGAAAGAATCTCGAGCGCCAAGATAGTACCCAAACTTGAGGGCTTTCACGCGTCGGGCCCTGGGAGACACTCGCTCAACACTGTTTCGGCACTGCTTCGACACTTTTCCAGGTGCTCGAAGTTTTTTCTGGGATGTGGTCCTTACGTACGATGGGAGCAGCATAAATTCAGGCCCCCAGCATCCTTGCACCCCAGTTGGGGACACACCTCGAAACCCGAAGGGAGCGGCCTATATCCCCATGCTAGGGGGACAATCGGCCATTGGAGCTCAGGCCACGTTCCATGTCATGGGGATAGGGGTCGGTTCAACGATGCTCAGGCTGGGCGCAGATGCTGCGGAGGGGCGTGGAGTGAGCGCCGGCTCGGAGCGGGACTCCAACCGCTCCCGAAGAAGGAAGAACCGAAGCGCTGTGAAAACGGAAGCTTGCGGAGCTCCGCGAGAATGTCTCGGATCTGCGCTGGGCCCCCTGGCGGCGCCTCCTGCGGCGCCGCCCCGTGCTCGCGCTCTGCTCGCCGGGGAGGGGGACTCAGCGCGGATCCGAGAAATCCGCGCGGACCTCCAAGAGTTTCTTGCCGTTGTTTGCTCTTCCACGCTGGCCAGGGGCAACGGTTATGTCGGGCGTGTCCCCCTACAGGGGGACTTTCGACGAAAAATACAGAATACCCTAGAAATACCGCAAAAAGGCTACAACATATGCAAAAAGTTGTCCCCAGACTATGTTTGGATTATTTTTTGATCATTTTTGGGGTATGTTTTATTTTTCGTCGAAAATCCCCCTGGAGGGGGACAGGCCCGCCATAAGGCAACGGCGAGGGGGGAGGGGTATGCTCGGGGGGGGGGGGCAGTGCAGCATCCGTCGCCGACAGGGGGGCCTTGCGGCCCACCCCCCGCCCAGGAGCGCACGGTTTCGCCAGCGAGGGCCTATCGCCGATGCCTCTCGATGTTTCCAGTTCGATGTTTCCAGCTCGATGTGCCACGAGGGCCTATCGCCAACGGTTCCAGTTCGATTTTATTTTTTGTTTAATATTTTTTTTTTTAGTTTTTTGATGTTATTATGTTCTTCTTTTTTTTTTGTTTTGTTTTGATTTTTTTATTTCCCCCCACATCGAGCCCCAAGATCCCGCCCTGCCCCCCGCCCCTCCCCCCCTGAGCCAGTCCCCTCCCCATCGTTCCCGGTCAATTATCTGGAAGCCCGACATGGGTACGGAAAGAATGGGTACAATGCCCAGCAGCAGTACCTGTTCATTTTGAACAGGACTCGCTGTCCGCGCCGCCGCGGCCTGTGTCCATTCCAGGCAGGAGGCCGCCTGCCCAACAGCGGCCGCTGTTGGTTTAGGACAACACTTGTTGTTGGGCATTGTGCCCAGTCTTTCCGTGCCCATTTCGGGCGTCCAAAAATTGTCAGCTGGCTCAGGGCCAAGGGCCCAGGAGCCAGCCAGTCTGGTAAAGAACACGCAGCGACGAATCGATGTGCTTCAGCTTGGCCCCCCAAGCTATGGTTCTTGTGATCTGGCCTTGCAGTGTCTGGTCTACAATACGGTGCCGTTTTTAATACATGCTCCGCGTGCGGATCATACATCAAACATGCAGGGATTCAGTATTCAAACAACGATTCGTTCATGCATAAATTTAGCCATACATTGATCATGTATGAAAATCATATATCTTTAAACATCGCATGTATTAAACAAAAAAACTGCCCTGTATGTGTGATGCAGTCTAGATGGGGCAGTTAATCATATAACGGACTTGATGTCCCACTGCTCGTGCAACCATCTCACCCTTCCACCTGCAACTTGTTTGAACACTTACTAATTAACGCTTCGCGTATTTCCACCAGCCCATCCAGGAACAATGCCTAGGGGAGCTGCCCTTACAGAGGGGGCGTGATATCATTTGGATACCCTGGGGAGCTTCAGTGTACTAGAGGTCTCTTGGATGCCTCCCGGAGTCGCTCAGGGCATCTTTATCGCCTCTTGGGGTCTCCTGGGGGCATCTTCGGGGCAGCCTATGTAATGCCAAGCAATGCCAAGCAATGCCAAGCAGTGCGACGCAATTGACGCAATGCAAAGCTGGCGGCGACGAGGCGGCGGGCGGCGACGAGGTGGCGACGGCAGCCACATGGCTGCCAGAGCGGCCCGCAGGACCAGGCGACGGGCGCTGGCGACGAGGCGGCGACGGCGGCCACATGGCGGCCAGAGCGGCCCACAGGCCCAGGCGACGGGCCGTGACGGGCGGTGACGAGGCGGCGACGGCGGCCACATGGCGGCCAGAGCGGCCCGCATGCCCAGATCCTCAGAAAAGAAGTCAAAACCCATGAGTGCAATCACTGTTTGGGCAATATGTGCAATACGCACACACACACATATACAGATGTATATATGCATGCCTGCCTGCCTGCCTGCCTGCCTGCCTGCCTGCCTGCCTGCCTGCCTGCCTGCTTGCCTGTCTGTCTGTCTGTCTGTCTGTCTGTCTGTCTGTCTGTCTGTCTGTCTGTCTGTACGCCTGTGTGTCTGTCTGTATGTATGTATGTAGGTAGGTAGACAGGTCGGTAGGTGTGCATGAATGTATGTAATGTATGTATGTCTGTTTGTCAGTCTGCCTGTCTCTCTGTCTGCCTGTCTGTCTGTATGTCTGTCTGTCTGTCCGTATGTACATATGTATGTCTGTCTGTCTGTCTGCCTGCCTGCCTGCCTGTCTGCCTGTCTGTCTGTATGTATGCATGCATGCATGTATGTATGTATGTATGTATGTATGTATGTATGTATGCATGCATGTATGTATGTATGTATATATGTATGCGTTTGCATGCATGCATGTATGCATGCATGCATGCACGTATGCAAGCATCTATGTATGTATGCATGTATGCATGCATGTGTGTATGGATGTATGCATGCATGCATGTATGTATGTATGCATGCATGTATGCATGTATGTATGTTTGCATGCATGCATGTATGTTTGTATGCATGCATGCATGCATGTATGTATGTACGTATGTATGCGTGCATGCATGCATGAATGCATGTATATATGTATGTATGTAGATATGTATGTATGCATACATGTATGTATGTATGTAGGTAGGTATGTAGGTAGGTAGGTAGATCTGTATGTATGCACGTATGTATGTATGTATGTATGTATGTATGTATGTATGCATGTAGGTATGCATGTCTGTCTGTATGTATGTATGTATGTATGTAGGTAGGTAGGTAGGTAGGTAGGTGTGCATGTATGTCTGTATGTATGTATGTATGCATGCATGTATGTATGTATGTATGTATGTATGTATGTATGTATGTATGTATGTATGTAATGTCTGTCTGTCTGTCTGTCTGTCTGTCTGTCTGTCTGTCTGTCTGTATGCATGCATGTATGTATGTATGTATGTATGTATGTATGTATGCATGTACCATGGCACAGTATAGGGTCGAGAGTCGATCGGAGCGGGAAGCATGGAGTAGAGAGTGCATTTATTGCGGAAGAGACTAGAGGGTAGAGGGGAAACTAGTACGGACGAAGGGAGATGAGGAAGTAGAATGGAGAGCAACGGGTGGACCAAGAAGAGTAGAGAGTGGAATGTCGAGTCGAGCAGGCAGCTGGCACCGGAGGAGCGAGCGGGAGTATACGGTAGGGGCGTGAGCAGTGGACAGGGAGCACAGAGCACGGACAGGGAGCAGCGAGCAGAGCAGGGAGCGGGGACAGATTGGAGAGTGGAGAGCGGGCGCAAGCCGCAGAGGGCAGGGTAGGCAGCGGGTAGATGGTGGGAGCGCGCCTTGCCGTGCTCGCTGGCCCCTGCTCCTCCAGGTCGCGGGGCGGGGGGGGGGGTCGTGGCGACGCTGCAGGCGCGGTGGCGCTTGAGCCCGGGACCACGGGTGTAGTGAGCTTCGGGGCTCAAGAGACGGGGGTCAGTGCAAACGGGGGTCAGCTAGAGCGCCGTGTGTTGCAGGATCCTGCAGGGCCAGGGCTGCAAGGTCCCAGGTCCGGGGGCAGGATCCCCAGCAGGATCCTGCAGGATCCTGCAAGGCCCGACTGACCCGGGTCTATATTGACCCGGGTCAGTGCGTCCCCGAAAGCTGGCATGAACGAGGTAAATCGAAGAACAAACGGCATAAGCATAAACTTTTGGCGCTCCGCGCGGATTTCTTCGATCCGCGCTGGGCCCCCCGGTGGCGCCTCCGGCGCCGCCCTTGGCGCGCTCAGCGCGCCGGGGATGGGGGGTCCAGCGCAGATCCAAGAATTCCGTACGGAGCGCCAACAGTTTATGCTTATGCCGTTTCTTCTTTTTCCAGTCGTGCGCGAAGCGCGGCGTGACTGCGCTCTGGGGGAGTAGCCCAGCACAGAGGACCATGGCATCACAGCAGCTGGCCCTCCACAGGCCATCCGAATCGACAGCCCCAGGTTTCATAGTCCTGTTTTGTTGTTGTTGTTGTTGTTGTTGTTGTTGTTGTTGTTGTTGTCATTGTTGTTGTTGTTGTTGTTGTTGTTGTTGTTGTTGTTGTCATTGTTGTTGTTGTTGTTGTTGTTGTTGTTGTTGTTGTTGTTGTTGTTGTTGTTATTATTGTTGTTGTTGTTGTTAGTAAGGGCGGGGCGCCCCGACCCGTGTCCCACAACACCCCCCCCCCCCCCCCACAACACTCACAACAACCGGGGGGGGGTCCGGACGGGCAACCGAAAGTTTCGGGCCCATTTCGGCGCACCCCACACACGGTTCGTGGCCCCACAGGGGGCGGAGCCGAAGGACGCGGTGCCGCATTTCGGCGCACGACACCCCTCACACCGGTTGTGGCCCCAACAGGGGGGCAAAGCGAAGGTCTCGTAGTCCATTTCGGCGGCACCCCTCACACGGTTCGTGGCCCCACAGGGGGGCAGCCGAAGGTTTTTCGCGGCCCAACAGGGGGCGCAGCCGAAGCTTCGGGGCCAATTTTCGGCGCACCCCTCACACGGTTCGTGAGCCTCCACGGGGGCGTCAACCGAAGGCTTTCGTTGCCCCACAGGGGGGGCAACCGAAGGCCTCGGGCCCATTTCGGCGCACCCCTCACACGGTTCGTGGCCTTACCCGGAGCGCAACCGAAGGTCTCGGGTCCATTTCGGCGCACCCCTCACACGGTTCGTGGCCCCACAAGGGGCGCAGCCGAAGCTTTTCGCAGCCCCACAGGGGGCGCAGCCGAAAGCTTCGGGCCATTTTCGGGCACCCCTCACACGGTTCGTGGCCCACAGGGGGCCCCCCGCAGCCGAAGTTTCGCGGCCCACAGGGGCGCAACACGTGAAGGCTTTCGGCGGTCCACTTTTCAGGCGCACCCCCTCACACGGTTTCGTGGCCCCACAATCCCGCTCCCCGAATAGGTCTCGGTCCCTCTTCCTCCTTGATATCAATCACTTCCCTCACACGGTTCGTGGCCCCACAAGGGGCGCAGCCCGAATGGCTTTTCGCGGCCCCACAGGGGGCGCAACCGAAGCTCGGAAGGGGGGGGGAGGGGGGGGGCCCATTTCGGTGCACCCCTCACACGGTTCGTGGCTCCACAGGGGGCGCAACCGAAGGCCTCGGGCCCATTTCGGCGCACCCCTCACACGGTTCGTGGCCTTGCAGGGGGCGCAACCGAAGGACTCGGGTCCATTTCGGCGCGCCCCTCACACGGTTCGTGGCCTTACAGGGGGCGCAACCGAAGACTTCGGACCCATTTCGGCGCACCCCTCACACGGTTCGGCGCCCCACAAAGGGCGCAACCGAAGGCTTCGGGTCGATTTTTGCGCGCCCCTCAAACGGCTCGTGGCCGCACAAGGGGCGGAACCGAAGGCCTCGGGCCCATTTCGGCGCACCCCTCAAACGGTTCGTGGCCGCACAAGGGGCGGAACCGAAGGCCTCGGGCCCCACAGGGGGCGCAACCGAAACCCTCGGGTTCATTTCGGCGCACCCCTCACACGGTTCGTGGCCCCACACGGGGCGCAACCGAGGCATCGGGTTCCATTTCCGACGACCCCTTAGGCACGGTTCGTGGCGCGCGACAAGGTGGGGCGCAGCCGAAGACCTTCGGGCTCCATTTCGGCGCACCCTCACACGTTTCCGTGGCCGCATACAGGTCCACCGAAGGCTTTCGTTGGCCCACAGGGGCGCAGCCGACGAGGTCTCGAAGTGTCATTTCGGGTGGAGGAGACGTGTCTATCGTGTGGCCCCACAGGGGGCGCAACCGAAGGATTTTCGGGTACCCATTTCGGCGCACCCCTCACACGGTTCGTGGCCTCCTACACGGGCGGCAACCGAAGGTTTCGCGGCCCCACAAGGGTGCAAACCGAATGCCGTCGGGTCCATTTCGGCTCAACCCCTCACACGTTCGTGGCCCCACAGGGGGCGCAACCGAAGGCTTCGGGCCCATTCCGGCGCACCCCTCACACGGTTCGTGGCCCCACAGGGGGCGCAACCGAAGGCTTTCGCTGTCCATTTCGGCGCACCCCTCACACGGTTCGTGGCCCCACACGGTGCGCAACCGAAGGCTTTCGCGGCCCCACAGGGGGCGCAACCGAAGGCTTCGGGCCCAGTTCGGCGCACCCCTCACACGGTTCGTGTCCCCACAGGGGGCGCAACCGAAGGCTTCGGGTCCATGTTGGCGCACCCCTCACACGGTTCGTGGCCCCCCAGGGGGCGCAACCGAAGGCTTTCGCGGCCCCAGGGGGGCGCAACCGAAAGTCTCGGGTCCATTTCGGCGTACCCCTCAAACGATTCGTTGCCCCACAGGGGGCGAAACCGAAGGCTACGGGCTCATTTCGGCGCACCCCTCACGCGGTTCGTGGCCTCACACGGGGCGCAACCGAAGGCTTTCGCTGCCCCACAGGGGGCGCAGCCGAAGGCCTCGCGTCCATTGCGGCGCACCCCTCACACTGTTCGTGGCCCCACACGGGGCGCCACCGAAGGCTTTCGTTGCCCCACAGGGGGGGCAACCGAAGGCCTCGGGCCCATTTCGGCGCACCCCTCACACGGTTCGTGGCCTTACACGGAGCGCAACCGAAGGTCTCGGGTCCATTTCGGAGCACCCCTCACACGGTTCGTGGCCCCACAAGGCGCGCAGCCGAAGCTTTTCGCAGCCCCACAGGGGGCGCAGCCGAAAGCTTCGGGCCAATTTCGGCGCACCCCTCACACGGTTCGTGGCCCCACAGGGGGCGCAGCCGAAGGTTTTCGCGGCCCCACAGTGGGCGCAACCGAAGGCTTCGGGTCCATTTCGGCGCACCCCTCACACGGTTCGTGGCCACACAGGGGGCGCAACCACATGCTTCGGGCCTATTTCGGGGCACCCCTCACACGGTTCGTGGCCCCACAGGGGGCGCAACCGAAGGCTTTCGCGGCCCCACAGGGAGCGCAACCGAAGGTCTCGGGTCCATTTCGGCGCACCCCTCACACGGTTCGTGTCCCCACAGTGGGCGCAACCGAAGGCTTCGGGTCCATTTCGGCGCACCCCTCACACGGTTCGTGGCCCCACACTGGGCGCAACCGAAGGCTTTCGCGCCCCCACATGGGGCGCAGCCGACGGCCTCGGGTCCATTGCGGCGCACCCCTCACACGGTTCGTGGCCCCACAGGGCGCGCAACCGAAGGCTTCGGGCCGATTTCGGCGCACCCCCCAAACGGTTCGTGGCCCCACACGGGGCGCAACCGAAGGCTTTCGCTGCCCCACAGGGGGCGGAGCCGAAGACTTGGGGCCCTTCTCGGCGCGCCCCTCACACGCACGGTTCGTGGCCCCACAGGGGGCGCAGCCGAAGGCTTTCGCGGCCCCACAGGGGGCGCAACCGAAGGATTCGGGTCTATTTCGGCGCACCCCTCACACGGTTCGTGGCCCCACAGGGGGCGCAACCGAAGGCATCATTCCTAGAGATCCATAGGGTTCCGACAGATTCTTAGGATTCCCATCGATTTTTCGGATTCCTAGAGATTCCTACGAACCCGAGAGAGTCTTAGGATTCCATAGATTCCTATTATTTCCAGAGACCCATACGATTCCCAGAGATTCCTAGGATTCCTAGAAGTTTTTTGGACTCTTACATATTCCTAGGGTTCCTAGAGATTCTTATGATTCCCAAAGATTCCTGGGATTCCCAAAGATTCCTAGGATTCCTAGAGATTCCGATGATTCCCAGTGATTCTTAAGATTCTTGGAGATTCTCAGGATTCCCAGAGATTCTTAGGATTCCCATAGATTCCTAGGATTCTTTAAGATCCCTAGGATTCCCAGAGGTTTGTAGGATTCCGAGAGATTCCTAGGATTCCCAGAGATTCGTGGGATTCCCAGAGATGCTTTGGATTCTTAGAGATTCTAGGGTTCCTAGAGATTCTTATGATTTCAGAGATTTTTAGAAATTTCAAGAGATTCCTAGGATCCCGAGAGATTCCTAGGATTCGCAGAGGTTCTTCTGATTCCCAAAGATTCCTCGGATTCCTAGAGATTCCTACGATTCCAGAGATTCTTAGGATTTCCAGAGATGCGTAGGATTCCCAGAGATTCCTCGGAACCCCAAAGGTTCTGAGGATTCCCAGAGATTCTTAGGATGCCCGGAGACCCTTAGGATTCCCAGAGATTCCTTGGATCAGAGATTCGTAGGATTCCAAGAGGTTCGTAGGATCACCAGAGATTTTCAAGAATCCCAAAGATTTCAATGGATGCCTAGAGATTCGTAAGAATGTCAGAGATTCTTAGAATCTCTTAATATTCTTAGGATTCCAAGAGATTCAAAGGCTTCCAACAGATTCATGGGATTCCCAGAGATTCGCAGGATTCAAGGCTATTACTACTACTACCACTACTTTTACTACTACTTTTACTACTACTACCACTACTTTTACTACTACTTTTACTACTACTACTACTACTACTACTACTACTACTACGACTACGACTACTACTACTACGACTACGACTACGACTACGACTACTACTACTACTACTACTACTACTACTACTACTATATACTACTACTATTACTACCACTACTACTACTACTACGACTACTACGACTACTACGACTACTACTACTACTACTACTACTACTACTACTACTACTACTACTACTACTACTACTACTACTACTACTACTACTACTACTACTACTACTACTACTAGTACGCGCAGCGAGGGGGTACTACTACTACTACTACCACTACTACTACTACGACTACTACTACGATTGCTACTACGATTACTACTACTACTACTACTACTACTACTACTAGTAGACTACTTACTACTACTATATAACTACTACTACTACTACTACTAACTAGTGCTACTTCGGTGCGAGTGACGACGACGCCTACTACTACTACTTACTACTACTACTACTACGTTTATCTATTATTTACTACTACTTACTACTACGACTACTACTCTACTACTAACTACTACTACAACTACTAATTTACTACTAACTACTACGACTATGGGGAGAAAAGGGTGGGGGGGGGGGGGGGGGGCAGTGAACTAGTACTACTACTTAACTACTACTACCACTACTACTACTACTCACTACTACTACTACTACTGCTACTGCTACTACTACTACTACTACTACTACTACTACCGCTACTACTACTACTGCTACTACTACTACTACTACTACTACCAATACTACTACTACTACTACTACTACTACTACTACTACTACTACTACTACTACTACTACTACTACCATGACTACGACTACGATTAGAAGTACTAGGGCTACTACTACTACTACTACTGCCACTACCAGTAGCACTACGAGGTCGGCGCGGTAGCGGGCGCATACTTGTAGCTGGTGGGAACGCGTGGGCTGCCGTAAGGACCTCGAAGCTTTCCTAGTGGATTCCTATGCCTTGGGGTAGCAGGAGGGTCGGTCACCGTCGCGCCCCCCCCCCCCCCCCGCGACGCGACGTGCGACGCGCGCGTCGCGCGTCGCGTCGGCGCGGGGGGGGGGGGGGTACGGGGTCGCAGTGCGGGCCTCTGCCATATAGCGGAGGCCCGCACTGCGACCCAGTGGGACGGGGTCGCAGTGCGGGCCTCGGATCTGTACAGGGCCCTATACAGTCTGTATCGGATCTGTACAGGGTCCCATACAGTCTGTATCGGATCTGTACAGGGTCCCATACAGTCTGTATCGGATCTGTACACGGTCCCATACAGTCTGTATCGGATCTGTACAGGGTCCCACACAGTCTGTATCGGATCTGTACAGGGTCCCATACAGTCTGTATCGGATCTGTATAGGATCCGATACAGTCCGTATCGGATCTGTATATGATCCTATACAGTCCGTATGGGATCTGTAGGGGGTCCTATACAGTCCGTATCGGATCTGGAAAGGGTCTTATGCAGTCCGTATTGGATCTGTGTAGGATCCTATGCAGTCCGTATCGGATCTGTGTAGGATCCTATTCAGTCCGTATCAGATCTGTGTAGGATCCTATTCAGTCCGTATCAGATCTGTGAAGGATCGTATACAGTCCGTATCGGGTCTGTATAGGATCCGATACAGTCCGTATCGGATCTGTATAGGATCGTATACAGTCCGTATCGGATCTGTATAGGATCGTATACAGTCCGTATCGGATCTGTATAGGATCGTATACAGTCCGTATCGGATCTGTATAGGATCGTATACAGTCCGTATCGGATCTGTATAGGATCGTATACAGTCCGTATCGGATCTGTATAGGATCGTATACAGTCCGTATCGGATCTGTATAGGATCGTATACAGTCCGTATCGGATCTGTATAGGATCCGATACAGTCCGTATCGGATCTGTATAGGATCCTATACAGTCCGTATCGGATCTGTATAGGATCCTATACAGTCCGTATCGGATCTGAATGGGATCCTATACAGTCCGTGTCGGATCTGTATAGGATCCTATACACGGACAGGACATTCTCACGGATCTGTACAGGTTCCTAAGGATCCCTAGGACATTCTCACGGATTCCTAGGACATTCCTAAGGATTCCTAAGAATTCCGAAGGATTCCCAGGTATTCCTAAAGATTCCTAGGAATTCCTTGCTTCGCCGGTGCACACATGCTTTTTGCCAGCAGGGATTCGTTGGTGCCAGAGAGGAGGTCCGCAGATGTTCACACAAATCGAATTCAATGGCGTTGTTGTGGGTGTTGTGGGGGGGGGGGGGGGGTCGTTGTTGTGGTTGTTGCCGGGGGGGGGGGTCCCCGACGGGGTCGGGGCTGGCCGCCCTTGCCTTAGGCCAGGGCGGCCAGCGCCGACCCGTGACGGGTCGGCGCTGGCCGCCCTTGCTTTGATGTTGTTGTGTTGTTGCTGTGGTTGTTGTGGTAGTGGTTGTGTTTTTTGTTGTGGTTGTGGTTGTGGTTGTGGTTGTGGTTGTGGTTGTGGTTGTGGTTGTGGTTGTGGTTGTTGTTGTTGTTGTTGTTGTTGTTGTTGTTGTTGTCGTCCAGTTTCACAGTCTGTGCTTTCTGTGGTTTTATGTTTTTGGTGGTTTTCGGTGTGTGCGGACTCTGTGAGAACGGGCTCAACAAAAAGGACAGCTCAGGGTTTTCTTCTGTGTGTACACCTATACCTGGTGGACTTCGGCCCATCCCGCCACTGTGCCCAGGTTGTAGGTCAGAGGCCTTCTCTGATCTCTGCTGAGATCTCGTGGAAGCCTCTTGGAGGCGGTCGCAGAGGGTGTCTTGGGGGCCTCTTGGGGGCTCCCTGGGGCCTGATTTGGGCCTCTTGGGGGCCTGATTTGGGCCTCTTGGGGGCCTCCTGGGACTTCTGGGGGCCCCAATGGGGGCCTGCTGGCGGTCTCGGGGTCATCTTGAGGCAGAGAACGCGAAAAGTCAGTTCGAGTTCCCCCTCTTGGGGTCCTCTTGAAGCCCTCTTGGGCCCCTCGTGGGGCCTCTTGGCCGTGATGGGGCGGTCGGCCTCTTGGGCCGTCTTGGGGCGATCTTGCAAGCCTCTTGGACCGTCTTGGAGCGTCGGAAGCCGGAGGAACATTGATGATTTTGGCCTCTCGGGGTTCTCTTTGGGGGCCTCTGAGTCTCATTGGATGTCTGGAGTCTGGAGGGCATCGCGGGCAGTCTTGGGGCCCTCTGGGGCCGTCTCGGGGCTCTGCGGCACTTCTCAGGAAACACGGGGGGTTCTCGGAGTTCTCTTGGGCAGAGTCACCGTCCCGGAGGCCCACGCAACACAGCCCGGAAGCGCTAAGAACGCTTACGAATGCCCGACAGCGCTTTGGGACACTGGGGGTCCGGCCCCAGACTCTCCCTGTCCTGGCTGCAGCAGCAGCACGGCTGTGAGCCTGGGGGAACTCCTCTTTGTGCCAAGGGCAGGCTGGCGATACAGATGTATATGTATATACCTATACGACCACCCTGCGGGGAATAAGGAGGTTTTGGGGGGGAGGGGGCCAGCAATGGCCAACAGTGGTGATGTTGTTCTGACGATGCCAGTGGAGATTGTTGCGTTGCCGCTCGCTCTTGGGAGCCTGGGTGTCGAGTTGTTCACGTCACCCTTCGCTCTTGGGCGCCTTGGTACCATTTCCCTCCCCCCCGGGAACCAACGAAATAATTTATTATTTCGTTCATTTTGCAAGGGCCTGGGGGGCCGTTTGGGCTCGTCTTTTGGACGCCTCGGGGGGCTCTTGGGGACCTCTGGGG
>CAUYUJ010008858.1:0-15000 GCA_963575745.1 Prorocentrum cordatum | reverse complement strand
CAGGTCTTCCCGGGTTCTTCATCCCGAGTCGTTTTTTGACGGTCCCGAGGCGGAGGTCGAAAATAGCGAAGTACCTTCCGTCGTGATTGTTTCACAGCGCGAGGGGGTCTGGGCTTCACGCGAATTCCATCGCATGGCCGCTCGCAGCATATTTTTGCACGTAATTGTCAGCGGAGCCGCGGCGCCGCTGCGCGAATTGACCCGCCGCCCGGGCACTGAGCTTTGCGCCGCTCTCCCGAGTTGCGCCGTCGCCCTCCCGGCTGGGTCTCTCTCGGTCCCAGAGGAGGAGGAGGAGGAGGAGGAGGAGGAGGAGGAGGAGGAGGAGGAGGAGGAGGACCATCGGTTTTTTTCCCAACCATCCTGTGGTGTTGGGTCCTCGTTTTGAAGAGACGGTGGCCCGCGTCTCCTCCTCCTCTCCTCCTCTCCCTCCTCCCTCCTCCCATCATCATCATCATCATCATCATCATCATCATCATCATCATCATCATCATCATCATCATCATCATCATCATCATCATCATCATCATCATCATCATCATCATCCGTCGTCGTCGTCGTCGTCGTCGTCGTCGTCGTCGTCGTCGTCGTCGATCATCATCATCATCATTGTCATCGTCATTGTCATCGTCGTCATCGTCATCGTCATCACCCACTTCGGCACACCCTCACACGTTTCGTGGCCCCATAGGGAGCTCATCCGCATGCGTCATTTCGTCATCGCGTCATCGTCATCGTCACCACCCATTTCGGCACACCCCTCACACGTTTCGTGGCCCCATAGGGAGCTCCACCGAAGGCCCCATGGCTGCCGTCCGCATGCGTCCCGCACACCCATTTCGGCACACCCCTCACACGTTTCGTGGCCCCACAGGGAGCTCCACCGAAGGCCCCAGTGCTGCCGTCCGCATGCGTCCCGCACACCCATTTCGGCACACCCCTCACACGTTTCGTGGCCCCATAGGGAGCTCCACCGAAGGCCCCATGGCTGCCGTCCGCATGCGTCCCGCACACCCATTTCGGCACACCCCTCACACGTTTCGTGGCCCCACAGGGAGCTCCACCGAAGGCCCCAGTGCTGCCGTCCGCATGCGTCCCGCACACCCATTTCGGCACACCCCTCACACGTTTCGTGGCCCCACAGGGAGCTCCACCGAAGGCCCCAGTGCTGCCGTCCGCATGCGTCCCGCACACCCATTTCGGCACACCCCTCACACGTTTCGTGGCCCCATAGGGAGCTCCACCGAAGGCCCCAGTGGCTGCCGTCCGCATGCGTCCCGCACACCCATTTCGGCACACCCCTCACACGTTTCGTGGCCCCATAGGGAGCTCCACCGAAGGCCCCAGTGCTGCCGTCCGCATGCGTCCCGCACACCCATTTCGGCACACCCCTCACACGTTTCGTGGCCCCACAGGGAGCTCCACCGAAGGCCCCAGTGCTGCCGTCCGCATGCGTCCCGCACACCCATTTCGGCACACCCCTCACACGTTTCGTGGCCCCATAGGGAGCTCCACCGAAGGCCCCATGGCTGCCGTCCGCATGCGTCCCGCACACCCATTTCGGCACACCCCTCACACGTTTCGTGGCCCCACAGGGAGCTCCACCGAAGGCCCCAGTGCTGCCGTCCGCATGCGTCCCGCACACCCATTTCGGCACACCCCTCACACGTTTCGTGGCCCCATAGGGAGCTCCACCGAAGGCCCCATGGCTGCCGTCCGCATGCGTCCCGCACACCCATTTCGGCACACCCCTCACACGTTTCGTGGCCCCACAGGGAGCTCCACCGAAGGCCCCAGTGCTGCCGTCCGCATGCGTCCCGCACACCCATTTCGGCACACCCCTCACACGTTTCGTGGCCCCATAGGGAGCTCCACCGAAGGCCCCATGGCTGCCGTCCGCATGCGTCCCGCACACCCATTTCGGCACACCCCTCACACGTTTCGTGGCCCCACAGGGAGCTCCACCGAAGGCCCCAGTGCTGCCGTCCGCATGCGTCCCGCACACCCATTTCGGCACACCCCTCACACGTTTCGTGGCCCCATAGGGAGCTCCACCGAAGGCCCCATGGCTGCCGTCCGCATGCGTCCCGCACACCCATTTCGGCACACCCCTCACACGTTTCGTGGCCCCACAGGGAGCTCCACCGAAGGCCCCAGTGCTGCCGTCCGCATGCGTCCCGCACACCAGGTGTGTGGCGTGCCGACATGGGCGTCGCGGCGCGCGGGCGCTGCCGTCGGGGTTCCCAGGGAAGCCCCCTGCAGAGGCGACGCTCAGAGTCACGAGTACCGAGAGTCACGCAGACCCAAACTGTTCACAGTCGTATACATACATTTACACTGGGCGTATCCATGCACGCATTCATGCGAATAGAATCAATCGCGCGCAGATTCATTCATAATCAGACTCGCTCGCGATCCGACTCGCACGCGCTCAAGCTTTCATATTCGGACCTATCGTCTTCGTTCGTGTTGTGTACACTGCCACGCATTTCGGCACACCCCTCATACGGCTCGTGGCCCCATAGGGAGCGCCACCGAAGAAGATATTCACAATTGCGGTACTCTCAACTGCATATGGTTGGGTCCTTCGCCAGGCTAATTGAGCTCTTTATGGCGGGGGAGATCCGTGCTTTCGACGTTAGCGGCGATGACGACGAGAACGAGGCCGATGCGAACGTGGACGGATTGCCCCAGGCTCCAATCAGGCGATCGCAAACATGGATTAATGGGGCGTGGATTAGCGACGGGTCCAGTTTCCATGGGAAATCGCAGATTTCCGCCGCCGAGCGAGGCGGCACGGGCCGCATTTTTGGGGAGGGCACCTCCCCCGATCCGCGTATCGGTCCGGGCGAAAGGGGGGGATTTGGAAAGGGGGGGTTACGAAATCTGCTGCATGCAGCTGGTTTCGGCCCCACCGAGGGGCCCATTCCTCGATACATGGCCGCCTCCGGCGCCGGGAGGCGCCGGGAAAATCAGCTACGTGAGCTGATTCTGAAACCCCCCCTTTGCTATCCCCCCCTTTCGCCCGACCCGAATGTATTTGGCGACCGCGCGCCAAATCCATGGATCGCTAATCCATGCGTGCGCGCCCTCGATCGGAGGAGGGGGCCGGGCGAACGGGCAGGACAGGGTAAGGAGGGGTGCGAAATCTGCGGCATGCAGCTGAGCTGGTTTCGGCCCCGCCGCCGGGCCCATTCCTCGATGCGCGGGCGCCTCCCGGCGCTCTGCTATCCCGCCATGTCGTCCTCCCCGAGAGGAGGGCAGGACGAGGGAGCGGGGAAAGGGGGGGGCAGGATGGCCGAGAGGGCGCGGGAGGAGAGCAGTTAGGGGGGAGAAGCGATGGGGGTGAGGACAAGCCAGGTGCGCTCGCGCCATATCTGACGTCCTACCCCTCCCACACGTCCCTGTCCACTGCGCTGATCCTTCCCTCTCCTCCAACGGTTACCAAAGCGGACCTGAAACGCCCAAAAGGATCCCAGCGTGCGACGCACAATTTGAAAAGGCGAGCTGTGTACATGGAGGAGGAGGAGGAGGAGGAGGAGGAGGAGGATGAGGAGGAGGAGGAGGAGCAGGAGCAGGAGGAGGAGGAGGAGGAGGAGGAGGCGGAGGAGGAGGAGGGAGGAGGAGGAGGAGGAGGAGGAGGAGGAGGAGGAGGGGGAGGAGGCGGATGAACAGGTGGATCAGCAAGAGGAAGAGGATTAGGATGAGGAGGGAGGAGGACGAGGAGGAGCTGCAGAAGTAGGATCGGGAGGAGCGGGAGACGCAGGAGAACCAGGAAAGTGTGGGGATGGGGAAACAATCATAACCATGTCCAGAAGTATGGTCCGTGCTTGGGCGAGAGCACCATTCTGAACGACTGGGGCAAAGCCAGAAATGAGGCCGGCGCTGCAGCATGGGAACTTTGAAGGACCGACAACGTTCGGATAGGACAAACGATACATGAGGCTTACCCCAGCGAGGGGCCCAAGCATATGAAGCTGCGGGTGCCGCGAGGAAAGTGGGAATGAACATAATAATACTACTAATAATAATAGTAGTAATAATAATAAGACTGCTAATCATAATAATACTACTAATAACAATAATAACAGTAATAGTAATACTATTATTAATAATAGTAATCACAAGCATACTAACATTAATGATAATATGAAGACCAAGTAATAATAAGAAGAAGACGAAGAGGGGGAGGAGTGAGGGGTGTGCCGACGTGGGGCTGGTGTGCCATGCGGACCCGGCGCGGGGTGTGCCGCATCGGGCGCGAGTGCGCCATGCGGGCCCTGCCGCTGGGGCCCTCGGCGGAGCTCCCTGCGGGGCCACGAAATGTGTGAGGTGTGTGTGTGTGTGTGTGTGTGTGTGTGTGTGCGTGCGTGCGTGTGTGTGTGTGTGTGTGTGTGTGTGTGTGTGTTTGTGTCCGTGCGCATTTTGTTTCTTCGGGTACTTCGCCGCCGGGTTCCTGTCCAAGGCGTTCCTTTGCAAGCACATCGTCTTCGGCACCGCCTGATTCCGGGGCTCTGCCCCCTCCTGGCCTTGACGTGAGGCCCCCCCTTCTGCCGTCCTTTTGATAATTGAAGCTGTGCGCGGCCCGCTTAGCTTCGACCGGAAGAGGTGCACTCTCGACCCGCGGATCAAAAAAGTGTGTGTCCGCGTGTGTGTGTGTGTGTCCGTGTGTGTGTGTGTGCCGCATCGGTAGCGAGTACGCCATGCGGGCTCTGCCGCTGGGGCCTTCGGTGGAGCTCCCTATGGGGCCACGAAGCGTGTGATGGGGTGCGCTGAACCAGGTGCGGGTACGCCGTGCGGACCTTGTCGCTGGGGCCTTCGGTGGAGCTCCCTATGGGGGCACGAACCGTGTGAGGTGTGTGTGTGTGTGTGTGTGTGTGTGTATGTGTGCCGAATGTACGCCATGCGGATCTTGCCGCAAGGGTCTTCGTCGGATCTCCCTGTGGGGCCACGAATTGTGTGAAGGCGTGTGCCGAATTGGGTGGGGGTATGCCATGTGGACCCTGTCGTTGGGGCCTTCGGTGGAGCTCCTTACAGGCCCACGAAGTGTGTGAGTGATGTGCCGAAACGGGTACGGGTACGCCATGCGGACTCTGCCGCTGGGGCCTTCGGTAGAGCTCCCCGTTGGGCCACGAAGCGTGTGAGGGGTGTGCCGAAACGGGTCCGGGTACGCCATGCTGATCTTGCCGCAAGGGCCTTCGACGGAGCTCCCCGTGGGGCCACGACACGTGTGAGGATTGTGCCTAATCCGGTGCGGGTACGCGATGCGGACCTTGCCGTGGGGGCCTCCAGTGGAACTCCAAATGGGGCCACGAAGTGTGTGAGGGGTGTGCCGAATCGGGTGCAGGCGCGCCAGGCGGACCCTGCCGCTATGGCCTTCGGTTTTTTTTTTGTTCTATGGGGCCACTAAACGTGTGAGGGTAAGTACCGAATCTGGTGCGGGTGCGCCATGAGGACCCTGCCGCTAGGGCCTTCAGTGAGGTCCCCATATTGGGCGACGAAGCGTGTGAGAAATGTGCCAAATCGGATGCATGTACGCCGCTCAAACCTTTTCGTTGGGGCCTCCAGTAGAGCTCTAAATCGGGCCACGAAGCGTGTGAAGGGTTTGCCGCATCGGGCCCGGGTATGCCGTGCGAGCCCTGCCGCTGGGGCCTTCGATGGAGATCCCTGCGGGGCCACGAAGCGTGTGAGGTGTGTGTGTGTGTGTGTGTGTGTGTGTGTGTGTGTGTGCGTGCGTGCGTGCGTGCGTGCGTGCGTGCGTGCGTGCGTGCGTGCGTGCGTGCGTGCGTGCGTGCGTGCGTGCGTGTGCTTGTGTGTGTGTGTGTGTGTGTGTGCGCGCTGAATCGGGTGCCTGTACGCCATGCGGGCCCTGCCGCTGGGGCTTCCGTTGAGCGAAGCTGACCCTGCCGCTGGGGCCCTCGGTGGAGCTCCATATGGGGCCTTGAACCGTGTGAGGGGTGTGCCGAATCGGGTGCAGGTGCGCCATGCGAACCGAGGGGAGGAGGAGGAGGAGGAGGAGGAGGAGGAGGAGGAGGAGGAGGAGAAGGAAGAGGAGGAGCAGGATGAGGAGGAGGAGGAGGAGGAGGAGGAGGAGGAGGAGGAGCAGGAGCAGGAGCAGGAGGAGGAGGAGGAGGAGGAGGAGGAGGAGGAGGAGGGAGGAGGAGGGAGGGGGAGAGCCGCATCCGCCGCGCGCGGCTCCCGAATTCGGTGCCAGTCTTGGAGGCAGCCGCAGACCTGCTCCACCCCGAAACCGCTTCCTACCCCTGTTCCTGCTCCTCATGCTCCTGCTCTTTGCTCCCCCTGCTCCACTTCTTCCTGCCCTCTCATGCTCCTTCCTGCTCGTTCCTGTTCCTACTCTTGCTGCTCCTTCCTGCTGCTGTTCCTGCTCTTCCTATTATCGCTGCTCCTCCTGCTCCTGCTTTCACTCCTGTTCCTGTGGCTCCTGTTCCGCTCCAGCCGCCCAGGAGGTCAGCGCCATCCGAGAGCGTCTCGCGGGGCCCTTTCCCTCTCCCGTGCACGGGGCCTTCCGTGCCCCAGCCCTGTCGGCACGGCAGGCCCCCGAGCGACGACGTTTGATCGGGGGGACCGAAATGGGTACGGAAATGATAAGTCCAAAGCCCGAAATGGGTACGGAAAGAATGGGTACAATGCCCAACATCAGTTCCTGTTCATTTTGAACAGGACTCGCTGTCCGCGCCGCCGCGGCCTGTGCCTATTCGAGACAGAAGGCCGCCTGCCCAACAGCGGCCGCTGTTGGTTTGGGACAACCTTTGTTGTTGGGCATTGTGCCCATTCTTTCCGTACCCATCTCGGGCGTCCACAGATAAGTCCAAAGCCCAACAACAGCTGATGTTCGTCCTGAACAGAATTCACTGTCGGCGTCGCGGCCGTTGATATTCATTTGAGACACAAGGTTGCCTGGCTTACAGCGGCCCCTGTCGGATGTGGACAACATTTGTTGTCCACATCTGACAGCGGCCGCTGTAAGATGTGGACCGGCGCGGGCGCGGTGGCGCCGACCGCTCGACACATCGCAGCGGGCACTCCCGTGCCAGTCGGCGGCTTGGGCGCGCGTGGTATCATGGCCACGCCGCCAAAGGTTATTGTAAACACGGTGATGATAGTAGCGGCGCTGGTGACGATGCTGGCAGCGACGACGGGTCAGCCAGTGACGGCGCCGATGCTGATCACGCCGACGACGATGACGGCGTCTTCGCGTCGGTGATGAAGGTTTTGGAAGGAATTCGAAATGCGCGCGCGGCAGACGCGCGCGAGTGTGTCACATGGCATTATTTCACGAGGATCGTGCCGCCCCAGCCAGCACGCGCGCAAGGGCGTTCGAACGATTTCGGCATGCGCGCAAAACCCGCTTGGTAGCATTTTATGAACATGTTGTGTCAGTATTTTGGTATATATATGTAATACAATACAGGCAAGAGCGCGCGCACGCTTTTGATGACAATCCGTGTTGCGAATTTGTTTGTGTGTTGAAGTCTTTTCGGGACCGACGGTTTTCGAATGATTTCGGCATGCGCGCGCGACGACGCGCGCGTGAGCACTTCGTCTTGTTGTTTCTTTGCACGGGATTCTTGACAACTGATGGTTTTTGATAAGCGGGCGCGCGCGCGTAGCATTTTTTGCAAGAGGATGGCGGAGGGGTGCGGTACCGGCCTAGCTGGGATAGTATGAGTGCACAGGTCGGATGGACATTGGGTCAGAGCCAAATGTGTTTTGCATCGGTTCTTGGGGCGACGATGAGGCCGGGGGTGGGGGAGGGTGGTAGAATCTGTTTTCTGCTTAGAAAGAAGAATGGACTTCCTTGCGCCGCGCCTGACCACTTCCACTGCTCGCGCAATCATCCCACCCACCCACCCGCAACTTGGTTTGAAAAACACATGCGGTGGCGACTGGATGAGTGCTTGACGTTGGCTGGTCCTTTTCTGCGGCCGCGCCGAGCCAACCACGCGCTCGAAGCGGCCAACTAGTTTGGTGCGACCGACGCGGCCGCGGTGGCGCTGACCGCTGGGCACATCCCAGCGGGCACTTCCGTGCGAGTCGGGGACTTGGGCGTGCGCGGTATCATGGCAACGTCGCCAACGGTAGACGCGATGATGCTAGTAGCGATGCTGGTGAAGATGTTGGCAACGACGACGGCGCGGCCAGTGCGGGCGCCGATGCTGTTCACGCCGATGACGATGACGGCGTCTTCGCGTCGGTGATGAAGGTTTTGGAAAAACAGGGTTCGACACGCGACCGCGGCCGACTAGCGAGAGTGGCCCGCGCGGTATTCTTTGGCACGGATCGTGCCCCCCCCCCAGCGCGCGCGCAAAAGGCGTGCGAATGATGTCGGCGTGCGGCGCCAGATGCGCATTTGGCAGAATTCCACGCGGGCTGTGTGGAAGATGGACGTCGCGAGACCATGTGTTTTTTTTTGGTATGCGTTTTGGACACTCGGTTTTGGCATTGCTACGACACCGACAGCTTTTTTGACGGATTCCGAAATGCGCGCGCGACGACGCGCGCGTGTGCACTTCGTCCCATTGTTTTGCAGAAGGATTCTCGCGACGGCGCGCGCGCAAAAGGCGTTCGAATGATCTCAACGTGCGCTCGCGCGAAGCCCGTCCTGTGACATGTTATGAACAGTTTTGAAAACCCCATGGGTTGTTAAGAATTCACAAGAGCGCGCCATTTTTTCAAGGTCAGTGGTGTGAGACCTTGCGTTTTCATATGCTGTTTGACATTCGATTTTGACATATTTACGAATCCGCATGTGTTTGAACGATTTCGGCGTGCGCGCGAGACGACGTGCGCGCGTGTGTGTGTGTGTGTGTGTGTGTGTGTGTGTGTGTGTGTGCATTTTTTAGTTTCATTGTTTGAGCAGGGTTCTTGGCAATTTATGGTTCTTGATGGGTGAGTGCTCGTGCGTAATATTTGTGGTGCGCAGGATGACGGGGGGCGTCGATACCGGCCTGGCTGGGATGCTACGAGTTCATACTCAGCTGGGGCAGAATCGTATGTCACTTGCAGTGCGAAGTCGGGGGTCGACAGTTCCGGGAGAGGGGGGGAGTTCGTTTTTTTTTTTTTTTTTTTTTTTTTTAGGAAGGAGAATCTATGTTGCGCGATCTATGTTTGGGGAACTCAACGGGGCGGACTCGGGCCTGCGGCGCGGCGGCAACAAACGGGGCGTCCGAAAACATGACCGTGGCGAGCGACAGACAGGCCCAGACGACGGGCGGCGACGAGGCGGCGACGGGGCGGCGACGGCGGCAACAAGCGCGGCGGCCGAAAGACAGGCCCAGACGACGGGCGGCGACGAAACGGCGACGGGGCGGCGACGGCGGCGACGTAGCCGCCATACCTACAGACAGGCCCGCGGCGATGCTGGTCACATAGCCGCCAGACCGAAGACACGGCCCAGTTCCGTAGAATAGAGGTGCGCAATCATTGTGTAGGGATGACAGGGCAGTGATCAAGCTGCCGCTTCCCACCCGCTGTTTCCCTCACTCTCGCCCTCCCGACACACAGGCGGCCCGAATCCCACTGAGTTCATGAGTCCCGTCGGAAACGCAGAGCTGACAATATGAGGGATCCCCCGCCGGCTGTGCCAAAATCCAGCCGGCTCACCGCGCATGATCCCGATTTTGCCGCAAAGTGCATTTTATACGGTTATTGCCAGGCTCCGTGAGCTTGCACATGCAGAGCAGCGAATACGAGGACTCCCCGCCGCCCCGTCTATCCAAAACCAGTTCATCATGGTCGCGGGGCGCCCGCGCGTGATCCGACTTTTTCCAAACAGTTTTTTTCCGTCGCAGCGCGGCACAGGCAGTCCGCACGCGCGCTCGGTAAGCGGGGTGACGGCATGGCGAACTATCCGGATGCCAGAGGACAAGGGGGGAAGGGGAGCGGCCGCGGGAGGAAGGAAAGGGACCAGCGCGCTCACGCAGCCGGGACCGCCGCGGGGCGCCCGGGGCGGCCAAGCCGGTGCTGCGCCCCTGGCAGCGGGCATGGGGCGGCGTCGCGACCACGCCCAGGGGCCGGGGCTGCGGCTGCAGTGCGGGGGGGCCGTGGACCAGCCAGGGGGGAGGTGGAGCGGAGGCCAGCGGCAGCAGGGCCGGCGGAGGTCCCGGGAGGCAAATCAGGAGGGAACAAAAACAGACAGACACAATTAATCGTCGCCCCCCCAGAAAATATGGGAAAATATGGGAAGTGGAGGGGAAGACGAAAATCCCAAAAATATAGGAAGATGTGGGGGATAGTTTTATTTGTGGGTATTAATTCGTGTGTCCCAGGGCCCCTTCAGTAAAATCGCGGGGGGGCCAGGTGGAAGAGGTGCGGGGCGGGCTGCGCTGGCGCAGGCCGCCGTGGCGGGAATCGGAAGTCCTTGGGGGCAGGGCGGCCAAGCCGGTGGCGGAGGCTGCGATAGTGCGTCCGCAGCGCGGCTGCGGGGCTGCGGGGCTGCGGGGCCGAGCGAGGGCGGCGACGGCCCGACGCCGGCCACGGGGGCGGGGGGCGGGGCGACCGCGAGGGCCCCAGGCGACAGCGCAGCCGGCAGCGCCAGCGCTTGGGGGGGGCCGCGCAGATCTGGACGCCCGAAATGGGTACGGAAAGAAGGGGTACAATGCCCAACAGCAGCTCCTGTTCATTTTGAACAGGACTCGCTGTCCGCGCCGCCGCGGCCTGTGTCCATTTTAGACAGAAGGCCGCTGGCCCAACAGCGGCCGCTGTTGGTTTGGGACACCATTCGTTGTTGGGCATTGTACCCATTCTTTCGGTACCCATTCCGGGTGTCCAAAGCAGAGCCGGGCCGAGGAGGAGCTCGGGGTGCAGTGGGGGCCCGTGCCAAGAAACAGGAGCATATACATTACCAGTGGCGGGCTGTCTTGCAGTCTCAGGACATGTTGAGGGTCGGCGACGACGTCGGGGTGGTGTGGTGTATACCTGTCTCCCTGCTTTCCCGTGGCAAGAACGAACATGTCTACACCAAGACCCCGCATACACCAGTATCCGCTTTCCCGTGCGAGTTTCGGTGCGGGGCGAGAAAAAACATCGGAGTATAGAGTTCGGCCATGCCAAGAAACACCCTGCCTCCAGGGCGCCCTGGTTTTTTCTTGGGTCTCGGTGGTTTTGCCATCGAGAGCGCGACGCTCCCACGCCAAAGTCAAGGGAGGAAAAACCACCCGGACCGGACAAGCGGCGTTTACTAAACGGCTTTGGGCGTAGTTTACTAAACAGCCCTGCCTTGTTTGATTCCTTCTTTGGGCGCGTTTGCTAAACGGCTTCGCGTGTCGGGGTGGTTATTATCGGGGCGGATTTCCTGCCCTCTACAGAAATCGATGGACGGCCTGGGGTCTCAGGGTTGGGCTTCTTGTGGCTTACCAGCCTGGAACATATCCCTATCCCTATGCTGGGCACCTCCTCAGCACGATGCCAATCTTAGGGATTCCCTTATTTTTCGAGGGCGAATCCCTAAGATTGTCATCGCCTTTTGGCGTGTCAATCTTAGGGATAGGGATACGTTCGAGGCTGGTAAGTGGCAGGTCCCTCGTGGACTGGCCCCCGCTGTGGGGCCGCAGCGGCGCCAGGCCTAGGCCGGGGCACGCGTCGCGGCCGAAGGCGGGCGGCGCCCGGCCCCCAAGCGGGGGCAGGGCGAAGGCTCCCGGCGACGGGGGCTGTGGGAGTTGATCGAGTGGAGAGGAAGCATGCTGCCCAAATAAGTTCCAGATGTCCCCAAAACATGTTTCAAGCATGTCTTAAATCTGTAAAACAACATGTTTGAAACGTTTTCTTCAGGACATTTTGTTCCGACATTGTAGACACACTTTTAATTCAATGATAGGACTGTCAGTGTGTCCATTGTCGTGGCATCCACAAGGCTGGGGTGCCGGGAGGCAAGAGATTTGAACGCCCGAAACGGGTACGAAAAAACTGGGCACAATGCCGAGCAGCAACTGTCTTCCCAGACCAACAGGGGCCGCTGTTGGGCCGACGGCCTCCTGTCTTGAATGGACACTGGCCGCGGAGGCGCGGACAGCGAGTCCTGTTCAAAATGAACAATCGCAGGCCTAGAGGTTGACATCAACACCAATATCGGCGGTGTGCCTCCACCGAGGGAAGACGATCCCGATCTCGGTGATGGTGGTGATTTTCTGGCTTCCAAGGTGGCCGAACTATTACCACTAACACCGAAATCTAGGATCATCTTCCCCCTGTGGAGGCACCCCCCTGCGTTGGTGTTGGTGCCCATTTCCAGGCCTCCAAAACAAGAGCTGTTGCTGGGCATTGTGGCATTGTACCCATTCTTTCCGCACTCATGTCGGTCGTCCCGAAGAGAGGGAGGGCAGCGCCATGGCCAGGGGACCGGACCACGGCACAAACACACGATCTCGGAGCTCCGCGCGGACTTCTCGCACCGGCGCGGGGCCCCTGGGCGGCGCCTCTGAGCGCCAGGGGAGGGGGGGCCCCGCGCCGATCTGCGAAGTCCGCTCGGACCTCCGAGCTTTTTGTGCTCTGAACAGGGTACTGCTGGTTTTATCTGGTTTGATCGCGTGCAAGCTCGAGGGTCGTTGTCCCGCATCGGCCGTGTCTCGACTTCTGCAGCGCCCGGTCACGCACCGCGGTGCCACTTTCGAGTATAGCATCCGTTGCCCGAGGTCTCCCGAGGAGTCGTTTACGGCGGCTATGCTAGCATAGCCATCAGTAAAGAAAGAGAGAAAGATTGCTTGTTCCCCTAATGTTAAGTCGGGCGTGTCCCCCTACAGGGGGATTTTCGACGAAAAATAAAAAAACCAAAAGTGCCCCAAAAGGATAAACAAATACCCCCAAAATTGTCCCCAGACCATTTTTGGATTTTTTTTGGTCATTTTAGGGGTATTTTTAATTTTTCGTCGAAAATCCCCCTATAGGGGGACAGGCCCGACTTAACCCTAATGGCGTGGACCCCCACGCCAAGGTGACAGCCGGGCGCCACCCTGCGCGCGCCGCGGCCCAGTAGGGCGCAGGGGCATGGCCGACTGGGGCTCGCTGACACGTGTTGGCATTTTTTTTTTTTTTTGTTTCTCTTGTTTCGCTCCCCCCCTGGGACTTCGCCCCCAGCTCCTGTCCAAGGCGTACCTTTTCCTGTGCAAGCTCTTCGGCACCGCCTGTACTCCGCACCCTCCGGCCGCCTGAGACCCCGCCCGCCCGCGCCCTGTCTCCCCAATTAGTGCTTCGCGCGCCCCGCCTAGCTCTTAACCGGAAGAGGCCCGCTCTCGACCCGCCGACCAAAAAGTGTTGGCAAAACTTTTGCCAAGCAGGGTCCGTCTCTGCCAGCAACCAATGGCAGCGTGCTCACGAGGCGTCTGCGCACGGTCCAGGCGTTTCCGCACAGTGCATCTTCCGTTCTGTTTGGTTATTCGGGGTTCTGATGTTCCAACCTACTTCAGCCTTGGTCACCAGAAAGACTTTCGAGCACCAGAAAAAGTATTCAACAACTCATGGTTTTCACGTGTCGGACCCTGGGATGCACTCGTCCGTTTCGACACTCTTTCGACACTCTTTCGACACTCTCTCGAAATTTTTCTGGGTGCTCGACATTTTTCTTGGATGTGGTCCTTAAGTACGATGGGGGCAGCATAAGGTAGGGGTTGTATGCCTGCGCTGAGCGGGCATTTTGAGGGCACCCCCGCCGTCTTTTAGTGCTCCCGGGGCACCCGCGCACGGTCCAGATTGTGTTTTGACAGGAGTGGCGGGTGCCCTCATCGTCCCGGGTTTATCGCTGGTCGGGTGGGGGAGGAGGTGTGAGGAACATTGTTGAAACCCGAACGGGAAGAAGGAGAAGAAAACACGCTCTAAACCACGCCCTGAGGGTCTTGTGGGATGGCTCGTCGTCCTCACGGCCGAACGCGTCGGTAATTAGGGCCGCCTGGGCGTTTCTCGATTGAGCGTTCTTGACGTTTCATAGCCATCTAGCTTGACGTTTCCGCCAGTCGTTTTTTTTTTTTTTGGATTTTGGCGAGGGCCTGAATTGTCATGATCATATTTCTAGACATGTCCAGGAGATGCACCGAGTGGGCGGCGGTTCTGTTTCAACATCTGCCTACTGCGTGAAACTAGGTTTTTCTTGGATTTTGGATCATGAAAATTTTACACTTTCTCGGATCAGGGGCGGTGCAGTTTCAGCATCGTGCTCCCGCTTCGGCGCGCTACACGGATGGGGGGTGATTCCTGTTCACATTCATATGTGTTGTCATGTTATGGGTGATGCGGTCGAATATGAAGATGAGCGTCGATGTTGTCACAGAATGGTGGGTGCCACCATCCCAGTCCTGCAACTTCTGACAGGGTTGCGACTGTCTTGGTCCTCTCAAGTCCCGTTTTCAGGGCGGCGACGTAGTATTATCGCAGTTCTAGGTCTTGATTCTGGGGGAGGCCAATTGGATCCTCACTTTTCCATCATGCGCTCGAATGTGAAGGATTTACACTGGAGAAATGACGATCATGTAATGTATGGCGTAGTGGGGGGAAAACGACATGGTGAGACAGGTATTAAGCAACACCAAGGAAGAGAGAGCGAGATAGAGAGGGAGAGGGAGAGAGAGAGAGAGAGAGAGACAGGGGAATGAGAGAGAGAGAGAGATGTATCACGGAGAGAAAATATCAGACATAACGATTCGATCATGTATGGCACATTAATTAGTGAGTCGTATATAAGGAACTACCAAGAGAGAGGGAGAAAGAGAGAGAGAGAGAGACAGAGAGAGACAGAGAGAGGGAGAGAGAGAGAGAGAGAGAGAGAGGAAGAGAGAGTGGGGGATGATCTATAGAGAGATATTGCACAACACGTGGCTTTCGCCAACCTTTTGAGGGGGCGCCCACCGAAAGCCGCCCACCGAGAGCCGCCCACCGAAATCGGCCTGCTACTTTTTCGCCAATCTCTTCTATGTCCGCCAGGACCCCGTCAGTGTAAACACTGATTGGGGAATTGTTCCGATTGTAATCGTTTTGTTATTCATTGTTTTGCCGATC
>CAUYUJ010008857.1:364673-496800 GCA_963575745.1 Prorocentrum cordatum | reverse complement strand
ATTCGGATACCATGTGATTTATCAGGTTACGGGCCCCTCCCACCCGTCCAGGGAAGATGCCCCGCCTGAGCGAGGACAGGATTCGGATACCATGTGATTTATCATACGTGCCCCTCCCACCCGTCCAGGGAGGCCCCGCCTGAGCGAGGACAGGATTCGGAGACCATGTGATGTATCAAGTTACGGGCCCCTCCCACCCGTCCAGGGAAGATGCCCCGCCTGACCGAGGAGAGGATTCGGATACCATGTGATGTATCAGGTTACGGGCCCCTCCCACCCGTCCAGGGAAGATGCCCCGCCTGAGCGAGGAGAGGATTCGGATACCATGTGATGTATCAGGTTACGGCCCCCTCCCACCCGTCCAGGGAAGATGCCCCGCCTGAGCGAGGAGAGGATTCGGATACCATGTGATGTATCAGGTTACGGGCCCCTTCCCACCCGTCCAGGGAGGCCCCGCCTGAGCGAGGAGGGAACCGCGTTCGTTGTGAACACGCTCCCGCACGTCATTGGCGTCAGAGCTGTTTTGACGCCGCGCGCGGGCCCGTGCGCCGCTGGCACGAGGGCCTGGCAGGAGCGCTTGTGCGCCGTGCTGCACTCAGCCGCTGGCCAAGTCGAAAGTGACTGTGGTAAGTCAAATAGCATCCGATTCCATGGGAAGCGGATGGCAAATAGCGTCCGGTATCGTACTGAGGTTGTTCAGTAAGAAGAATGGACGGATAAGATAGGATAAGATCGATGGAATGATCTTTCCAGCACACTGCGAACACAAGCAGTGTCCGGGCAAATAGGGCACGCGTGCCTTGAGCCAAAGGCAACGGCGCGCGAGCTATACTCCCGATTCTATATAACATCTCCCAAAGAGCTACCCTTAAAGTCGGGAGGGGAGGAGACGGAGAGTATAGCCGCGCAGCCGTTAGGCTCTACAAAGGCCGCGCGCGCAACTGCTTGCAAGAAACGGTGCGTACAGACTGGCCTAACACCAGACTGTAAGGCGAGTTTCCTCGCAAGGCATTTCACGCAAATATGAGACAGCCCCTTAAATGGTAAAGGGCTATCGGCCCGGCTAGAGGTAAGCCAAACGGGCTATACCTCACCGAGCAAACGGGTATTAAAGCAAAGAGCCTGAATCACACTGAACAGGCTCGTTACCAAGCGTGAAATGTAAGGCTCGTTTCCGAGCGCCTAGAACGGCGCCTCTGTAGTGGGCGCCCATGCTGGCAAATTGGACCGCGGGGGCAACAAGGACAGACTAAAATTGATTAGACTTAGGCTTGTTTCTGTCCTCGGGACCCCGAAAGGGAACAAACTGCTTCACGTCATACTTAAATGACTGGTTGCCTGACATCACTTCCAAAAGCAGCTCCCGATCGATGCCCCCCTTTGCATGCCCATCTGCGGTCACATCTCTAGTATCACACCACTGCACGTTATGCACTATACCTATATCCATGAGCTCACGTATCCAGCTAATATGTCCAAGCAAGGTCCGTTCCGTCGGTATCTTAAGATCCTTGCTGGATAGCGGTTTATATACCGGCTCGGCGTCTATGGTAAGGGAGACGTTGATAGCTAGGCCCCCAACTTCACGCATATCTCGTAGTTGTCGTGGAGCCAGGGCCCCCTGCCTTGAGCTCGTGGAGAGTGATGAGCGTAGGGTAACACTCATCAAGGTTGTGTGCAGCTGCAAGTGCCTCAGCGGCATAGCTAGACCTCACCTGCAGTCGGTGTGATTTACATAGTCCGTCACAGAGGTGAACGACGGATTTGCATTGAGGCGAGTTTCCTCGCCGTAGTACGTTGGCCCCGCGTATGCCATAACCCTTGGTCTCATCGTCCTCCTCCCCGGTGAGCTTCCGATACCCCGAATCACTGTGTATGTCAACTTCATTCGTCGGCTTCATCCGAGGGAAAGTGATGCGTTTCGGGCTGCTGATCAGCTTTCGCGTCACAGCATTCAGTCGTCTGACTTGTAGGTTGGTGGGCTCTTGGATTTTCTGAAGAGAGACCACATATACCATGAGCCAGACTTGAGTAAGAAGAGCATCGGCGAGGGCTCCTCGCAAGCTGACGAACATGTCGGCGATGAGTTTGGTGGCTTTGGCATCGGCCGCCGCTCCTGTAAGGTCTGGGTGTGTGGTAGGACGTAGTTGTTTGATATACTCGTCCTGATCCATGATCACACCCCTTGGTCATTCTTAGTGTAGCGAACGGCGCAGTTCGTATATGAGTGTTTGTTAAGCTTGCATTTATGCCAAACACCTTTTCGACACGTTGTACATAGTCGTCTATATTTTCTCTAGACCTGTCATTTTTATGTCATCGACATGTTTTGCCGTTAACAAATCTTGGCTGAATTCAAATTCAGGATCATAACTTGTCGGTGTAAGGCCTATAGCTCGTGTGGTCGTACGAAACTTGAGAGAGAACGCTCTTGGGGCGTCTTTTGCACCCGCCCCTGGCTTGAGGCACCTGCACTTCCCGGTGGAAGAGTGAAGCAGACCATGCGAGTTTCCTCGCCGGTGGCGCGAGCAAGTTCCTCATAGGTCAACCCCTTGAGGGACGCTTTGTCGATAGCCATGGATGCTAAGATCCACTCTGGATGGCATGGCGCCTCACTTGCTAGGAGTCTCTGGGACTGCCTTCGGGCGGTTCCTGAGAAAGTTTCCACATCGAACGCCTCAGTGTTCATAAACCCACGAAGGACAAGTCTAAGACGGATGGTTTTAACGTTCTCGGTACCAACCTTCACAAACTTCCACTTGTATACATATCTGGATGTCACGATGTTGGAGGCTGCGGATAAATCATACATCTCAAAGCACCGGTTATCAAGCCAGATCTTGAGTTCAGCGCACAAAGCTTCACTAACCTCTTTCGGGTGTGCTGCTATGTCGGCTCTGGTGAGTAGGTCGTCTTCCTTGACCACCACAGCACGTTTAGCAGCAGAGGACGCATATACTCTCATCGTTGCGACCATATCAGTGTCGAGCTGTGCAAGTTGAGTCTGGTCCAACACTACTTTTGACATTTCTGATGTAAAACATGACTCAACATAGGGATCATTTTCATCACTGTCAACAGAGTAGCCCTTGTCAGGTGTGGTTGAGCATAGAGAGACTAGACAGGGCTCTTGCGGTTCAGGCTCGTCTCCGAGCGTTTCTGACAATACGATATCTTCTTCGTCCACAGATGCTGAAACCAAAACACATTGGTCGGGCAGCATAGTTGTTGGGACGCAGTAAAGATCATCGTCGGTAGTCGTCGCGGGATGAAGGTCCATACGTAACTCATCGTACCACTCTTCCAGCATCATGGCTTCGATATTATGTTCCTCGTTGTCTTCGTAGATTGTCGACAGACGGCCTTCACTTGGCGATGAAGCACCTGGGGTGTCTGGTGGAGGCCTGTTGCCAGGCGAATCGTGTTCTCCAGACGTGGTGCCCGAGTGCTGATACTTGGCCAGGTCGTCGTGAAATCCTGAAGGAACGAACATGTGAGGTCAGGCATTGGATGGGTCTGGAGTGAGTGCTACCAGTGATTTGAGAAATGTTCAGGCCAGTGTCCACACACTCATAATAGAGGAAGGCTGGGCTAACATCATTGTCGTAGTGGGTCAGCGTAGACCCGGTGGCGTACTTCACTGCAGGTAGACATGACACGCTTTTGGCCAGTCTAACTGCGACTACGTGTTCTAATCGGAAATAAGTTCGCACGAGATACTGTAGTGCAAGGTGCACGCGCGGGTGAAACTTGCTGTCGTCTGAAAGATTGAGGTTTCCCTTGTAGTCTGGGATGTAGCCAAAGACTTTGGCGGGCTCCCCTGCGCCAAGGTGCGCCACATACGTAAGGACTGTTTGCGTGGCCATATTATCCATGCCAAGTTCCCGTGTAAGGAGGCATTCAATGTATAGCGTGTGACGAGCATCAGGATGCATCACAACTACCTCACGAGATCCTGCCTTGACAACGATGTGTCCTCTTTCAGGCAAGTTGCGGATCACAGGGAATGGGCCGTTCCAGCCTCCATGATCGTCCTTAGTGGCAGTGGGTCGATGGTAGTCGACCAGATCCCCTGCTGAGTAAAGGCGAGTGCCATCTGGAGCCGTTTTAGCCCTGAGAGCACGATTTGTCTCGGCCACAGCCGTGGCTTAAGTTATTGCTTCTAGGCTAACTTCCCTCACGCGACGTTCTCGTTCATGGCCTGACGTCTCGGGCCCCTTGGGAAAGTCAAGGGTGTCGAGGTCAGGAAGAAAGGAGGGCTGGCGTCCAGTGTGTGCTTGGTATGGCGATACTCCGCTGTAGAACGTGAAGGCGTTGGTAACGAAGATGCTTTCAGCCAATATTCGAGTAAATACAACAGGGATGTTGTGTCTGTTCAGCTCTTCCTCAATCATGTGGAGGACGCCCCTGAGAATACCGTTTCGTGGCTCAATTGAAGTCGCGTCATGGCCGGGCGCTCGGATACGGAGCGTTGTACCCTTGTTCGCCATCATGGCCTTAGCGGTATCATTGTTCAGGGCGCCTTGTCCATCTGAGTACAAGGCTTTGAAGGGTCCATGATAGGCAATCCAGCAGTAGTGGTAGGCGTCGAATATAGTGTCACGTTCTCTGTCGGAAATCTCTTGGCCTGCTGCCATGCGAATACAACGATCCATACTGTGGAATATGGTTCGTTTCTTGTAAAGCATGAGATCCATTTCACCGTCATCGAGTCAATTTCCAGGAAGGCTCACCGAAGGTAGTGTTGAGTTTCCCGGACGTTCCCATGCTCTGCATTCCCGACAGGTGTCACAAACTTCTTTGGTCATATTTAGTCGAACAGTGTTCAATCCCATTTTATCTAGGATTAGCCTCATCTTGGGTTCCTTCGCATGATACCACCGTAGGTGCAGTTTACGGAGTTCCTTTTTAACGACATGAGGTTCGTGACTACGGAGATTTTGCAGACTGTGCTGGATATCAAATCTCGTCCAATCGGGTAGTCCTGGAGCCCCCGAGCCGGTGGAGGCAAGAGGGTTCCTTGTAGCTCTCCGCAGTCGGTCTCCTTCGTCAACTGCATCTGGTGGTGGTGGTACGCCTTGTAGGCGACCGCGGCGGGCCGCTACCTGTGGCGGTTCGCCAGAAGACGCAGAAGGCGTGTTTCCACGCTCGGGAGCGTCTCGTAGCATGTCGTAACTGCTGGCACCAGATGTCGGATCAGCGTTCCCGAAGGATCGTGGTCGCGGTCGCCTGGCGCGTCCGCCTTGGCGGCCACCTGACGCTGAAGCTTGGCCCTCACCAGGTTTGGGTAACGGTTTCCACCAATCTGGCACAGTCTTACCTTCGGGGTCATGATCATCTGGAAGTTTAAAAGGTTCCGCAAAACGACATTTACCGGGTTCAGTATCGAGGTGGTTCTTAACACCTTTGCTTCTGGTAAGATCCCTTTGGCATGCGGGGCATGGCCAATATACAGAGATAGAGTCATGATACTTACACTGTGTAGGATCTGTGTTGTGGCTAGGACTGTCCTTTCGGACGTTGTCAATGCATGCTGGGCATGTAGCCACTTTTGGGATGATACGGTCGCCAATGCGTCTCATACCTTTTCCTGGTTCAGGGAGGTCAGCATGTGCGGTACGTCTAGGCGCGTTTCCGCGCGTGGTGTCGATGGCGTTCGCCAGATAGACGGCTTTCACAAAGGCAGACTGCAGTCGTCGGGTGTACTTTTGTGCCAGTGAAAGCTCTCTGTTGCACGGTTGTGCGTGCTCATGCTGACCGTTGCATTTGAGTCGCTCGAAAGGTTTAAGAATCGTCTCGTCGTTGCTGGTGATATTTGTCGGCTTCTTAATATAAATGAGAGAGCGTGATCCACCGCCGCTTTACTATGGAAAATTGCCAACCTTTTCCTCCGGAACCCGGGGGTCTCCCCCCCTCCCCCGCGAAAATCCCCCCCCTGCCCCCCCCCCCCCCCCCCTCTTCCCCCGGCAAAACCCCCCCCCTCCCTAACCCCTCCCCCCCCCCCCCCCCCCTCCCCCCTCCCCCCCCCCTTCGAAAACCGGGGGGGGTCACTACCGGTTCGAACCCCCCCCCCCCCCCCCCCCCCCTCCGGATCCGGAAAACCGGGGGGGGTCACTACCGGTTCAAAACCCCCCACCCCCCCCCCCCCCCCCCCCCCCCCCCCTACTCACCGCCAGCAAACGACTCCCGGTCCCCACCACCGTCCGCATCACATCCCCCACTGGTGTTCCCAGCACCACTGTCCTCACCACCACTGTCCCCACTGGTTCCACCACCGTCCCTATTGTCCCCACCAGTGCCCCCACCACTGTCGCACTGTCCCCACTGTTCCCACAACTGTTCCCACCACGGTTCCACTCTCCCCACTGTCTCCACGGACCCAACCACTGCCTATCCCCACTGTCCCCACTGTCCCACTGACTCCTCCGCTGTCCCACTGAGCTGTCCCACTGTTCCCACCACTGTCCCCACTGTCCCCACCGCTGTCCCCACTGTACCTCTGTCCCATTGTCCCACCGCCGTCCTCGCCACCACCTTTACCAGTGTCCCCACCACCATTGTACCCTCCACTGTCCCAGTGTTTCCACCTCATTCCCACTGTCCCCGCACCACTGTCCCCACCACCACCGTTCCCACCAGTGTCCACTGTCCCCCCTGTTCCCACCATTGTCCCCACCACTGTCCCCACCACTACCGTCCCCACCACTGTCCCACTGTCCCCCCACCGTCCCCACCACTGTCCCGCTGTCCCCTCACCACTGTCCCCACCAACACCGTCCCCACCACTGTCCGCACCCCCACTCGGTTTTCGAGGGGGGGGGGGGGGGGGGTTCGAACCGGTAGTGACCCCCCCCCCCTTTTCATGATGAGCTGGGGGGGGGGGGGGGGGAGGAGTTCGAACCGGTAGTGACCCCCCCCCGGTTTTCCGGAGGGGGGGGGGGAGGGGTTCGAACCGGTAGTGACCCCCCCCGGTTTTCCGCCAGCAGCGGTAGAACACGCTCTTTCTAATATAATCACCAGCCGTATCTTTGAGTCCCGTCGCACACGGATCGATGCGCACGGTTGTGATGTGGTCGGTTAGCAAGTTCTTTCCATGGGGGAATGTCATCTACCCATGTTCCTGTAGGTTGTTCGCGTATAAACCATCTCCGTGCATTATCTTGAGTAACAGCAATTTTGCCACAATAAGTTATGCGTGGTAAATATTATTGGTGGTGCTGTTCCCAAGTATTGTGGTTGACTTTGTAGTTGTAGTAGGATGGTGGTCCTGTGGTGCGGCAACTGGGCTGTAGCATGGCAACTCGTACGTAGCAGATTGCGAAGTAGTGATCTACAGCCCGCTGCACCGAGGGGTCTCCCAGGTCGACGCACGTGGTCTTGTCTATGTTGCCTCCTGAGGAGAGTCCCCTTGAGAAGGCAGGCTCTGAAATGCCACCCTCACCGCCACAAAGCTCCAACATGTCCACGCAGTTGTTATGACCATAGCATAGAGTAGTGACTATGCTGTATATGTCAGCGCGTGTGTCGGGCATAGATGTGGGGAGGGTAAGGGGCAGGTCATCATTCTCATCGGAGCTTACCAGCTCAGTCGGGACGTCAGTGCACCAATTCGCCATAAGATCCTGTCCGAGTCCTGACAAGTCATCGCCGCAATCGTCGTTTCCGTCTTCAACGTGCTCTTTGATGCGGCGAGGTTTGATGCCTGCTTCCTTTTCGGCTTTGAGCCTTTCCTTCTGCTTGATACGCGATTCCGTAGGTAAGACTTGCTCGTCTTGTTCGCCGGTCTGCGTGCCCATCGTCGTGGTTGAGTGGGTACATGCGTCAATCGCCAGAGTCGGGAGGGGGAGAGGACAGTCATCTATGATGACGCGAATAGGTTTCTGTGGTGATTGAGTAGGCTCGCTTCCGAGCAAGACCGGCTCCTCGGGTTGCCAATACAACCGTGTGCTGATGTTGGCAACCCCTGCAGGCAGTGGTGCATGCCAATCATATCCTGTTGGTTGATCGGCTACTGCGATATCCTGAATAACCGCATTGGTATCCAGGTTACTTGTTACACGTCGGATAACATCAGACCATTTCGGTCCTCCCTTGTTGGTCGTCACGTAGTGATGGATGTTGAGGTCCGTACGTGTATAGGTGTTCAAATATATAGGCACGTTTCCGTGCGTGGTGGTGCTTCCCAGGATTTTGTCGTTAAGATGACGGATGAGTGTAGTACGTGTCTGAGCTCGCCATTCAGCATGCCGCACCGTTTGGCCGTACCAATCCAACACATGTTGTGGTATCGCCAATTTGCACGTACATGCCCACAGCTTAGAGTTAATCGGTATTGATGTAGCTACCTGCATATAAGTACCACTCGGTGTACTGTCTTGCATATTGAACCGAATACAGAAATGATACAAACGCATCCGTATCACTGACAACTTAAGATCTTCCAGAGTATCACGTACTGGAGATAACTTCCAAACATATCCTGGGGGACCAAACATTATGACTGTCATACGGAGCTTCCTGGCTTTTACCAAAAGGTTTTGGATACGTGACCAATGTGGGGCCACTCTCTTCCCTGGAGTTCGTACATACCAGTCACCCGGGGTACTAATCCATATGAGAGCGTAATCTCCACTGATCACCGCGCCCAGGTAATCTGTGCCCACACTCGTCATGAGCTCATTGTGGGAAATACGATCGCAGATATAACCTCGGGCGCGGAGGTCGGCGCAAGCCTCTCTCGTATCTTCAATGACAAAAGCTCCTTTGCTAAGGCAAGTTGCCCCGCTGTCCTTGTTACCCCCCGGCCTTTCGGCCATCAGGCAATGCGACGAGGGGCGGCGTCGCCCTGCCATCTTCAAGATAAAGAAGATGTGCCTGCAATGTCTGCCAGCATCTGGGCTTCCCTCAGATGCTGGAGCTCAGCGCTGCAGCGCGCCGTGGCCTCAGAGGCGGATTGCTCCGCAGATGCCGCCAACATGGATGGATTATCCAGCAGCTGCTTCAGCACGCCCTTGGACCTCGCGTCACTGACTGTCTGCAGCTCACGGTTCGCGCACCCCATCACTATCTTCCGGCGGGGCCGTGCAGCGTCCATGGGCACACTTCCACCATGCTGGGCCAGTGTCCTGGCTACGAAGCAATCGAACGTCTCAAGATCGTCGATGCGATCGCCTCTCATCATAGCTTTGGCGAGCGTCTCCATCAACCCCTGAGGCAGGTTTCCCTGCAATTGTTTGCGCTCCTGCGCCGGGGTCGGCTCGCCCGTCAGCACCGTCTGAAATGACGTGCTGCTTGAGCTCGAGGCGGGTTGCCCCGCAGCTCCAAATCGATCACACCTGATCGACAGATGCCCTGATGGCAGCTTCGTCGTCGGCGTGATCTTGGAGCCCTCGGGGAGCTCCATCTTGACCTGCCCCTTTCCAGGGAATATCAGCTTCTCCTGGCCTCGTTCGAGCACAATAATAGCACGCTTGTCCTGCATAATATCGAGGCCTAGGATGGCTGGCAGGTCTTTGCCACAGCCTGACACAATGTTCGTCTTGTACGAATCGAGCTGGGTCGAGCCCTGGCACTCGCAGGCAATGCTGAGGGTGCCTGCGGTATCCGCTGGGGCCGACTCTTCGCCCACCCCGTTGATGTTCAGACGAGAACGGGGTTCGAACGTGCAAGAACGGCCATGTGCCTCAGCAGCCTGGACAAACTTTCGGCTCGTGTTTTCTCCCATTATGTTGATCTTCGAGCCTGCATCGATGAGGATAAAGTTTCCACCATCCTCCAAGAAAGTCTTACTCGGCTGCTTGATGTGCACTGTTTCTGAAGTGCCAGCTGTGCCACCTGGCGGGTTTTCCCGCGATTCAGTTGCACTCCCTGGCGGGCTTCCCCGCGCTACGCTGGCACCCGGCCTGTCTTCGGCCATACGTGCCAGGTCAATGTACTGGAAGTACGACACGTTCTGAGCATGAGCGCCACGCTCCTCCAGCCAGTTGGCATACTCATCACGTATGCTCTTATACTGCTCGCGGGTGGTGCGTCTCGTCCGCGTCAGATACGAATGAAGGGCGATGTCCTGCAACCCCTCATTCGTGAGGTGATCCCTGTACTGCAACCACTCATCGAACTCCTCGTTCGTAGCTGAGAAATCGACGGCCCTGGCTGCTGTTGCTGCTGTTGCCACTGAAGAATCTGAGGTCCAACGACGCACTCTCAGTCTCAGGACTGTCGGCATCCAGCATAAAGGTTGCGTGCGCATTATCCATTTGGGTCTGGAAATGCCGAACACGCAACTCACGCAGCTGCTCAGGGCCCAGTGCCAGCTCTGCCGCGCCCCCACTCTGGGGAGACCACCTGTGGGGTGTTAGGCAGGTTTCCCTGCTGAGGCGCCGTCATCGGGATAAGCTGATCGAAGTATCCCCTCTCCATCGGCGGCCTCACCTCCTCCGGCAGGTTTCCCTGCTGCTGGGGCTGAGCTGTCTGCCTGTCTAGCATCCTGGCTGTCATCTCCTCCACCATGCTCCTCAACTCCCGCAGCTCCCTCGCTGCTTGCTCAGGAGCCTGAGTGTAGGAGCCGGTCCATGGAAATGATGACGCTATGATGCCAGGCGCTCGACAGATAGCACATGGTGGTTGCTGAGGGCCCCCCCCCCACGCTGATTTGCAACATGGCCCGCCACATTTGAATCCCAGCACTCCTCATGGAATAGGTGGTTGCACCTCAAGCGGTAAACGCTCTCCCTGGGCTGAAACTCCTCGAGGCATACCGCGCAGGTATCTTCCATCCCAATGAAAACTTCCACATCTGCTGCTCTGGGATATGCCCGCCGCTGTCTCTCCAGGACCGTCTCGGAGTGCATGGAGGTCGCTGGAGGATCCCCTGCGGGATCTAGCACCTCCGGCGCTACGGCAGCCACAACTGGAGGAGCTGCTGGCACGGAGGCTGTAGGCGTCACAGCGGGCGAATTTCCTCGCATGGGTGAGCCTCTGTTCCTCACGACCTCAAGCGCGGCTGCGCGTGACTAATCACGCACGTTCTGCACGGCCTGTCTGCGCCTAAAGCACGCCTGTTGGGTGTGGTATGTCTGCCTGATATAATCAGGCGCACCTCTACTGCCAGACGATATCGAATGGGCAGTAGGCTGGACAGCCACATCTGGCGTCGTCGGCGCAGGCATAAAAAGGCCATGTGCGGATACATGGACTGATCGCTACAGCGCACGTTTGTGAGGCTGTGGAATTGATCCGCCATCTCGCGAACAAACTTGTTCGGAACTCTGGACCCATCAGGGTACAGCGGCGGATTCATGCGTGCTGGCGATGGTCTCTGGCCCTGGGGCCATGCTCGGGTGAGCATTGAAGGCTGGGATGAAGGCTCGCTGCCGAGCAGGATCCCTTGGATTGGGGCCCTCAGGCTCCCAGGACCAGGCCGGCCTCCACCTCTGACCACTCGGGCGAGGCAGGTTGTGACTCTGCACCTGTTGCACAGCAGCTGCCACCCTCGCACGGTAGTCATCAGGCACACCAGCGACAGTAGTTTGTCCAGCAAACGGTCGATGATGGCTTGGAGTGCCAGGCAGGTTTCCCTGCTGACTCGTTGGAGTGCCGGGCGGCATCATGTTCAGGAGAGCTGTGCCATGCTCGGCCCTGGCCGCGGCGATCCTCTCCATGAGAATGCCACTCGTGGCAGAGCGACCAGGAGTCCCGAACGGAGACTGTGCAGGTGGCGTCGCCATTGGGGTCATGCCCCTCGGTATTTGCATACTATGCGAGGGACTACCAGGCATCTGCTCGAATCGAGCAGGCTCTCCGAAGATGCGGCCGAACGTCTGCGGGTCTCCCTGCGGTTCGGGCATCTCATTTCTGAATCCATTTAAGGGCAGGTTTCCCTGCATGGCCTGACGATTACGCGTCGCCATGGCGGACATGGCTCCCTGGCCAGCGGCCCAGGGGTCTTGCTGATACAGTCTACCCGCCAATTGCTCCACCTGTTCAAGATTTAGAGCGGCCGCGATCTGGTCCAGATCCGAGGTGCTGATGGCCTGCCAAGATATGGCACTAGGCCCTTGGCTTGGAGCGCGGCTTGGAGCCGCGCTTCCGGCCTCACTCTCGGTGACCATAAAGATCTGGTGGACTTCGGGCTGGTTTCCCAGCGTGGCAGGGCTGTAGCGGTCCCCAACTTCTCTGTGACCGTAAACCATAGGAGGGTCGACGCCCTCTTGGTCGCGAGACCACTGGTACTTGACACTAGCACTGCCTACATCAGTCCACCTACCAGGGGCCGACATCAAGGCGGTAGTGACGCGTGCCTTGCGATCGCCCAGATATTCTGGCTTGCGCCACTGCTTCCCCGTGGCCAGGTCTTCTACGTGGGAAATATAGTACGGTTCAATGATGCCGTTAATTCCCTCGGATAGAAAGACTCCATTGTCAGACCAACAAAATGTTATTCCATCCTTCAAGGCCTTATGCCAGTCCACAGAGATGATGATGTTGGAATCTGGGTCCCACCCACTGTTCACACTGCGACGGCGAACCGTCGGTACAAAGTGGATGCGTGACCGGCCTGTCCCCTTTTTCTTCGAGTTGTGTTCAGAACGACAGGAAAGGCCATACCACATAATACCTTCAAAGGCAGTCCATCGAGCACCATGCATGGCAACCTCGGGATATGGGGCCGGTCTCCCGGCAGGGTTGTCGTGTAGTACGATGTACTTGTACAGCGACCATGGAGCCTTCAGCGTCCACGAGTGCCCTTGAGACGCCCGGATGAAGATGTCGGACTTGCCAGAGTCCCGCACTAACACCTTAAACTGTAAGCGTTGTTTCTCTTCACCGTCTGGTTCGCGGACATGGACAACCTCCATCATGATGGCGGCCAGCTGGTCCACCGTTCGGCCGTATAGGTTCGCGGTGATGACTTTGGCCTCGTCATGCCTGGGATTGTAACCATCATGTCTCGTATGTCCGTGGTGCCACGGATACTCATGGACGAGCTCTAAGAGGGTAATCCAGCCATCATGATCGTCGAAGGTGTTCAGGCTCCACACAGCATTGTGTGGTTTGTCAGGCGCGTGTCTACACGCCCTACTGAGAGCCTTACTCAGTTGCTTGAGGGTGTGATTCTTGCTCGGGATAATATTGCCTTGCCTGCACTTCCTCATGAATTCCTCATCCACCGAGCGTATCGGTGGGAGCTTCCGCAGGGCAAGTCTATCCCTGATCGCGGCCTGACTCCCACTGGTGAAGGATGTGTCTCCTGGGTGGTGCAGCTGTTCCTCGGGCGGGCTTCCCCGCACAGGAGCCTCAGTCGCCGAAGAGGCTGCGGCTCCCGAGGAGGAGGAAGCTGCAGCAGCAGCGCCTGGCGGGTTTCCCCGGGGTGACTCTCGGCTGGCGCTGCCCCTAATCGTCGGCACCCAGGTGCCCCTAGACAGCACCTTCATCGGACCTTTTGGAGCGTGCCGCCACAGGCGAGGCTGGCGCAGGGGCGTACCCTGTGCGCTCGAAAGCCTTAGCCTTGTTGGCGATAGATCCGCTGCGACTAGGCGGGCGTCTACGTACTTCTACAGGTTCCTGAGGTGGCTGTCTGGGGTTAGGTCTCTGTGCTGGAGTTGCTCTCGTCGGTGATCTCGGCGTCCACATCTGACACATCTGACATCTGACACATCTGACCCATCGCTCCTCAGAGCGTGCTGTTGTCTTCGGTCTCTCCTCCGAGAGCGACCTAGGGGCCATTGTTTCACTCTTAGCCTTCGGTTGGAGTGGAAGTGGAGGCTTCTTCGCATTCGCCTCCTTCATGTAGATCTTTTGGGAGCCCATCAGCATCTGGCGAGTTGCCTCGCGGGCGCGTTCCTCTGCGATTCGTCTACGTTCCTCATCTGCCGCAACTCGCTGGGCCTTCGGGTCATCGTTGTCCATCGGTTCTGGCCGTTGGGACTGGCTGGAAACGCCGGGCGAGTTCCCTCGCATTCCAGGAAGGCTAAAAAGCGCATCCCTTTCTTCCCGGGTCATGGGCACCAGTCCCCTCGGAGCCGGAGGAAGCTTAACCTCCTCGGCCTTCGGCCTCAAGTGAACCGTGATCCCGAAACGACGATTGATCTCTGCGATCTCGTCTTGAGTCATCGGGATCAGCGGTGGATGACCCTCCTTATGAGGAGTGCGGCCTCTGTTCGGGCTCAAACCCTCGTTGAGCCCTACAGGGCATCCCGGCCTATGCTCCTGAAACGGCTCAGAGCACGGTCCACAAACTGCACTAGGTCTATACAGTTTGCGTGCTGCGCGCAAACTGCGACGACATTGCGCAACTGCGTTCGTACTTCTTGTATTTCATCAGTACGAATGTTCGTCGCAAGCTGGTAGCCACCGCGTATGGACTTACCCTGAGCGTCTCTATAGGCTGGGTTGCCCTTTCCGAAGGTCGAATGTTCCCCTTTCCGACGCCTAGGGTCATTGTAGGGAAGCAATTGGTCCCCTCGCCGAAGAGCATGTTCCTTTGGGCCAGCTTGCCTCCACTCACGAGGGAGCCGTGCCTGCGGATGAGGCTCTTCTCTGAGGCGTGGATGAGAACGAGACCTCCTGGCATGCTCATCAGAAGAGACTGCTGACGCAGCCTGAGCGGGAGCCGGCAAGGGCTCCTGCGGAGGCTCCTGGCGCTTGTGCCGGTGGTGGTGGTGCGTCAGACTCGTCGGGATCGAAGTTCACCTCTACCTCACCAGTGACCTCCGTCATAAGGATTGTGGTTTCGTCCTCGCACAGCCCGCAACCATCACCCTCTTCATCTTCTGATGTAGGATTGCCAATGATGACGGCCATAGGGACAGCCGGGACGGGCAGGTTTCCCTGCGTACCCGGCGTCTGAGCATCGCTTGGCTGTCCCGGCGTAGGTGGTGCGGTTGTCGGCTCAGGCTCGTTGCCGAGCACAGGCTGCCCGGCGATATTACGCATGGCCGTATGGTTGGGCCATAGCCCCGCCGCCTGGAGACCCCATCCTGGCCCTTTCAAGGGCCTGGCGCTATCTCCTTCTGGAGTACCGCACATGCCTCTGCACGTCCTCAGGATGCACGCGATCAATAAGAGTCAAGGCTGCCAGCGCTATCTCCGAGTCGTCGCAGGCGTCAGTGTCCTGCAGCATCATGTTACCAGCTTCGATGCTTCCTTGACTCTCGGGATATGCTATGGTTAATATCTCCTACATCCTCATGCGGGTTTGCAGTAGTGTGCGAGGTCCGTACTCGCCCGGAGTAAGCGAACCAGGGGGTATAAATGGGCCCCCTGGTACGCCCGCAACGAACGCTTGAGACTCCATTTCTATCAGTTCAGCGTGATGTCGAGGATAGGTAGACCTGTTTCCAGGCATGAGGTCGGGTGGAGGTTGGAGGTTGCGATCAACCTTTGAAGGCGAGGCCTCTACAGTGACGTCCTCGTCACTGCTCTCGTAGGCCATGATGTTGCCTGGTTCCCGAACATCCAGTCGAAGAAAGATAATGGCTGGTTTCCCAGCGTTCCGTGACCCACAACGACAACGAACCTGCGGAGGTACTCGAGGTAGTACGCGTACAGTCCAACGCCTCGAGCTCGTCGACGTTGTCCATGCAGCTAACCCAAGTGTACAAAATCTGTTCCATGGCCTCAAAATCCTGGAGGCTCAGATATTCAATAAATGGTTCACTTGAGCCAACATGGACTTCGGTCGATCTGCCCTTTCCATTTCCCTTCGCTGGACAATCTTTCACAATATGATCGGTACTATCACACTCATGGCACTTTAGGATCTGGCCGTCTCTACCTCGCGGGTTTCCCCGCCTACCTTTGCCTTTGCCTGAGGTATCTCTACGGCCCTTACCACGGCCTTTTCCCACGAAAAAATATCTCATCATACTTGTCATCTGAGAGCCTCTGGGGGAAGGCAGCGATGCCTCGTCCATTCAACCTACGACGACCCCGTTTGCCTTTACCTTTTTCCTTTGAAGCTACTCCGTATCCTCCTCCTAACACGACGCACTGGTTTTCGTGTGAGCCTCCCCCACCTCCGCTTTGCCTGTTGTAATAACCAAAACAAGTGTTCAGCACGCTGATTATCACTTTCCCTATTCATGATATCTGACCAATCTAAAGCTTCAACACCGTCTGGTGATGCAGTGTCGGTGTCGGTGCCGGAGTCGAAATCGTCGTCTCCCAGGTAGGTGGATACACCGTCGGTTAGGGGGTTTGATTCACCCCATAGGGAACGGTGTGGTTGAGGTTCTCTGGAAGGAGGGCTGGTTGCCCAGCTTGGTTGTGATCGATCCCCTGCTAGTAGAGCAGTGGATTCTCCAGGATCGTCAGCCCATGCGCTTGAGGGCACGTTTCCAGGCTGGGCTTCAGTGGTTAAGGTAGTGTAGAAATTCCCACTACCAGATCCCCTTCCCCTTCCAAACACTGATCCTATATTACCAAGAGACCGTTCTGATAGGTGACCTATCGAACGCATCCTCTCCAGCAACTCATCATGCTGTTGTTTTCGGGGCATTAGGTGATTGAGTGGCTGTGAGAGTTGCATGGCTCGCTGGTTGCCGACGCCTAAAGCGCGGAATAGGATCGTAGTTAGTAGTTGGAAGTTGGAGAGGTCAAATCCCGCCGACTGTGCCTCAAGCCGGGCCATTTCGAACCGGGTGAGGGTGACATCGATTCGTTCTCCGTGAGGCACATGAAAATCGATAAGCTGTGTGCCGGAAGTGAGCTGGCGCTCATCTTCCAGGCGCTCGAACTTCATGCTTAGGAGGAACATGATGTAGTTCACTGGGTCGGTGTGGACCCCATCGATGTCAGCACCATAGTTTATAATGTCAGGTGGTACCCTCATGGCGAGTGTCCTCGCTTGGCCACCCAAGCCGCGTTGTATGGCGGCCGCTTGGGCCTGTGGCGTCGTACGCCCACTTGTGACGTTGAGCCACGCGTTGACCTCATAAACGTACTCGCGGAAAGGTACGTTGCCTTGAGGGTCCCAGTATGGGCCATGCGTTTGCCCATCGGTGCTGTTCTCTCCACGACGCACGTGTCCGATTGCTGCCCCCAGCGCGAAACATATGATGGCGAATATAACCAGCCCAAGGCTGTGAAGATATGGGTGGTTATTAGGCCCGTTGCCGCGCTGGGGTAGCGCCTTGTCAAGTCTTCGAGGCGCTTTATCTCGCGGGTCTCCCCGCCTCTGCTTCGAGTACTGTACTACGCTTTTGGCTCGTTGCCGAGCGGTTGGTAGTAGCGCAGTGATGAAGCGTATATGGTACCAATGATGTTGTCTAGACGTCGTACCTCTCGTGTTGCTTCTTGCTCTTGAATAGCTCCTCGTAAATGTACTGGGAGTGGCGGCGCAGGGTGGTAGTTGGTCACGAAAATCGTGCCGTGTAGCGTGAGGATAAGAAGAGCAAGAGCTGACCACACGAGAAGGCGGCCTGTTCCGCTACCAAGTCGAAACTGACTGTGGTAAGTCAAATAGCATCCGATTCCATGGGAAGCGGATGGCAAATAGCGTCCGGTATCGTACTGAGGTTGTTCAGTAAGAAAAATGGACGGATAAGATAGGATAATATCGATGTAATGATCTTTCCAGCACATAGCGAACACAAGCAGTGTCCGGGCAAATAGGGCGCGCGTGCCTTGAGCCAAAGGCAACGGCGCGCGAGCTATATTCCCGATTCTATATAATATCTCCCAAAGAGCTACCCTTAAAGTGGCCAGCCTGCCGCTGCCCAGCAAAACGTGTTTCCTGAGGAAGGCAGCCTCACCTTGCCCTCGCTGGCGCGGGTGACCCGCAGGGCCGAAACATTTTGTGGCCCAACCTTCGGCCGAAACATGCGTGTGGTCGGCCCCAGTCGAGGAGCGCGCTCATGCCCTCTCCCGGCCCAGAGCCGTGCTGCGCCAGCGGCAGCGTCAGGCGGGCTGCCTGGAAAGTGGCCGCTAAGGGTTGTTCCGCCTGCTCCAGAACGCAAAACGCCGCAAGGCATACTCATGCGGGCGCGCACCCCGCTGGCGGTTCTGGGCCCAGGAGCTGTTCCGGGCTGTGGAGGCCACTGCTGTTAAGGCGCACCCTATTTCTGCACTGCACGCGCTGGGGCTCTGTCAACTCCAGCTCCTCGTTCTCCTCCTCATGCGCATTCCCCCCCCTCTGCTGCGTCAATTCCTTCTGGCCCTCGATCGTGAAACGTGCAGTTTCGTGGGCCCTCCCGCTCCAGGCAGAGAGTTGCCACGAGGCAAGGAGAGCGAGAAGGAGAGGGAGAAGGGCAAAGAAAGACAATGACCAGAACAAAGGGCGACGATCCAGACGCACTTTGGTTACAAGAAACGTCCAAACGAGACCACATATCCGAACAAAACAATGATCTCGATGGACCAAAGGCTCGGGACCCCCAGGGTTCCCGTCGCTCGCAAGCGGCACCCTGGCAAAATTCAAGCGAATTCTGAATGTGCACCCTGGGAGGAGGGAGAAAGGAAGTAATAAGACTGGAGGAAAGAAGAGCGAGCACGAACACTGGGAAGGCGAGGATCGACAGAGGGCAATTATACACCACCACCAGGCCTCCACGGACCAATTTTGGGCCAGATCTTGGTGTATATCTATCTGGCCCAACTGGTCCTGGGAGGTTTGGTGGTGGTCTGCCCATTCTCCATGGAGGACGAAGATGAAGACGACGACGAAAAGTTCCAGCGCGCCATCCTGGCCTGCTGCCCAGAGGAGCTGGCGGTGGTAGTTCTCCTGGGGGACCGGATCTGCTCGAGCAGATTCACCATGTTGTCCTGCTGCCAGGAATGATCAACATCAGAATTCCGATACCTCCAGCGTTGTGAAACAAATCAAGAGGGCTAAATTTCTTTTCAATTTGGGCATCCGGGGGCAAGTTTCGGGACTGGTGAGCATCAAACAGCGCCCAGGATGAAAAAATGGTCGCAGGGAAGCGGTCCAGCTCTCTGGAGGTCCACGCAAGATCAGAATCGTGACGCCGGCTGTCTCGCAAGTGCTGATGAAAGACCCTTAGACATGCGTGTGGACCCAATCGCAGCGGCCTCGGGCAACGATCGCTGGGACCCATGGCTACGGATGGGCCGAGGAGGCACGGATGCAAGGGTGACCTTGATGAAGTACTGCGTCCCTCCTGACAGCTTTTCCGTGGAGGAGGAGGAGGAGGAGGTGGAAGAGAAGAGAGAGACGGGAGGCGGGAGAGAAATTACAGCTGACTATGACGAGGAGGCGAGGGGGTAGAGGGAGAAGAGGATGGAACAGGAAAGAGGGAATAGATGGGCAGGTAACCAGCCTCGAACTCATTCATCCCTACTCCTAAGAGCTAAGAGTAACACGCCAAAAGGCGATGACAATCTTAGGGATGCGCCCTCGAAAACTGAGGGAATCCTTGAGATCGGCATCGAGGCGATGCCAATCGTAGGGATAGGTCGGGGTACGTTCCAAGCGGGTGAGTAGGAGGAGCTCTCCCTGCTCCTGCACTTACATGTAAGCCCATGCCTGCACCTACTCCTTCCATACCCTCCTCCTTCCTCATACTTCTTCCTTCTTTTGCCAGCGTGGACATGAAACAAGGAGTTATTGCACCCCGGATACATAATGAAGATTGTGCCATCTCTGCGGTGCAATCTCTGCGGTGAAATCCCACCAGCCCTCTGGGCGTGGGTGGTCTAGGGAGCTTCCTCTTCCAACCCCCTTCTTCCCCTTCGGGGAGGGGCTCACCACTGTTCCCTATTAATAAACACCCACTCCCCCGCCTGGCCAGCAGCCAACCCGGAACCATGCGGGCACCCCCCCCATCCTTATCCCAAAAACAATGCAGAATGCACATTGCGTGGCCCACCCTGCCACCACCCTCCACAATCCCTGTCAAAAAAACAATATGACGTGCACGTTGCAACAAAATCTGGACAGTGCGCTGGCGGGGCACCCTTAGTGAAGTCGCTTTGTGCAGGACCACCATCCGTGTCAAACAATTATGCAAAGCGCCCGTTGCGACAACGTCGTGGGTATTGCGCTGGCCACCCGCGCACACTTTGTATTGTTCCCAACCCTCCTGTGTTGGGCACTCGTTTTGAATAGAGCAGTGTGGTCGCCCCGTCCTTCCTTCCTTCCTTCTCCTCCCCTCTCCTCCCCTCCTCCTTCTCTCCTGTTCCCGGTGTTCCCCTTTCCTCTTCGCTCGTGTCCCGGGGGGCTTGCGATCTGCGCAATTGTCGCCACCTTCGTGGGCTCCTGGGAGGCCCAGCGGAGGTGGGTCCCACGCGGATCACCCCGGTACCTCGCCGCCCCCTGGGGGGGCTTGCGATCAGCGCACTTGTCGCCACTTTCGTGGGCTCCTGGGAGGCTCACCAGAGGTACGTCATATGCGGATCACCTCGGTACCTCGCCGCCCCTGGGATGCTTGCGATCTGCGCAACTGTCGCCACTTTCGTGGGCTCCTGGGAGGCCCAGCGGAGGTAGGTCCCACGCGGATCACCTCGGTACCTCGCCGCCCACTTGGGGAGCTTGCGATCTGCGCGACTGTCGCCACTTTCGTGGGCTCCTGGGAGGCCCAGCGGAGGTGGGTCCCACGCGGATCACCTCGGTACCTCGCCGCCCCCTGGGTGGCTTGCGATCAGCGCAACTGTCGCCACTTTCGTGGGCTCCTGGGAGGCCCAGCGGAGGTGGGTCCCACGCCCATCACCTCGGTACGTCGCCGCCCCTTTGGGAGGCTTGCGATCCGCGCAATTGTCGCAACTTTCGTGGGCTCCTGGGAGGCCCAGCGGAGGTGGGTCCCACGCGGATCACCTCGGTACGTCGCCGCCCCTTTGGGGGGCTTGCGATCTGCGCAATTGCCGCAACTTTCGTGGGCTCCCGGGAGGCCCAGCGGAGGTGGGTGGGATCACCTCAGTACGATCTGCGCAACTGTCGCCACCTGGGAGGCCCAGCGGAGGTGGGTCCCACGTGGATCACCTCAGTACCTCGCCGCCCCTTTGGGGGGGCTTGCGATCAGCGCACTTGTTGCCACTTTCGTGGGTTCCTGGGAGGCCCAGCGGAGGTGGGTCCCACGCGGATCACCTCGGTACCTCGCCGCCCCCTGGGGGGCTTGCGATCTGCGCACTTGTCGCCACTTTCGTGGGCTCCTGGGAGGCCCAGCGGAGGTGGGTCCCACGCGGATCACCCCGGTACCTCGCCGCCCCCTGGGGGGGCTTGCGATCTGCGCACTTGTCGCCACTTTCGTGGGCTCCTGGGAGGCCCAGCGGAGGTGGGTCCCACGCGGATCACCTCGGTACCTCGCCGCCCCTTTGGGGGGCTTGCGATCTGCGCAATTGTCGCCACTTTCGTGGGCTCTTGGGGGGCCCAGCGGAGGTGGGTCTCACGCGGATCACCTCGAGGTCACCTCGGTACCTGGCCGCTCCTTTGGGAGACTTGCGATCTGCGCAAATGCCGCAACTTTCGTGGGCTCTTGGGAGGCCCAGCGGAGGTGGGTCCCACGCGGATCACCTCGGTACCTCGCTTCCCCCTGGGGGGCTTGCGATCTGCGCAATTGCCGCCACTTTCGTGGGCTCATGGGGGGCCCAGCGGAGGTGGGTCCCACGCGGATCACCTCGGTACCTCGCCAAAGGGGAAGCTTGCAATCTGCGCAACTATCGCTTTTTCGTTGGCTCTTGGGAGGTCCAGCGGAGGTTGGCCCCACGCGGATCACCTCGGTACCTCGCCGCCCCCTGGGGGGCTTGCGATCTGCGCACTTGTCGCCACTTTCGTGGGTTCCTGGGAGACCCAGCGGAGGTGGGTCCCACGCGGATCACATCGGTACCTCGCCGCCCCCTGGGGGGGCTTGCGATCTGCGCACTTGTCGCCACTTTCGTGGGCCCCTGGGAGGCCCAGCGGAGGTGGGCCCCACGCGGATCACCTCGGTACCTCGCCTTTCCCTGGGTGGCTTGCGATCTGCGCAACTGTCGCCACTTCCCTGGGCTCCTGGGAGGCTCACCAGAGGTACGTCATATGCGGATCACCTCGGTACCTCGCCGCCCCCTGGGGGGCTTGCGATCTGCGCAACTGTCGCCACTTTCGTGGGCTCCTGGGAGGCCCAGCGGAGGTGGGTCCCACGTGGATCACCTCAGTACCTCGCCGCCCCTTTGGGTGGGCTTGCGATCTGCGCACTTGTCGCCACTTTCGTGGGCTCCTGGGAGGCCCAACGGGGGTGGGTCCCACGAGGATCACCTCAGTACCTCGCCGCCCCTTTGGGGGGCTTGCGATCTGCGCAATTGTCGCCACTTTCGTGGGCTCCTGGGAGGCCCAGCGGAGGTGGGTCCCACGCGGATCACATCGGTACCTCGCCTCCTGGGGGGCTTGCGATCTGCGCAAATGTCGCCACTTTCGTGGGCTCTTGGGAGGCCCAGCGGAGGTGGGCCCCACGCGGATCGCGTCGGTACCTCGCCGCCCCCTGGGGGGCTTGCGATCTGCGCAAATGCCGCAACTTTCGTGGGCTCTTGGGAGGCCCAGCGGAGGTGGGTCCCACGCGGATCACCTCGGTACCTCGCCGCCCCCTGGGGGGCTTGCGATCTGCGCAATTGTCGCCACTTTCGTGGGCTCCTGGGGGGCCCAGCGGAGGTGGGTCTCACGCGGATCACCTCGGTACCTCGCCGCCCCTTTGGGAAGCTTGCAATCTGCGCAACTATCGCTTTTTCGTTGGCTCTTGGGAGGTCCAGCGGAGGTGGGCCCCACGCGGATCACCTCGGTACCTCGCCGCCCCCTGGTGGGCTTGCGATCTGCGCAACTGTCGCCACTTTCGTGGGCTCCTGGGAGGCCCAGCGGAGGTGGGTCCCATGCGGATCACCTCGGTACCTCGCCGCCCCCTGGGGGGCTTGCGATCTGCGCAATTGCCGCCTTTTTCGTGGAATCCTGGGAGGCCCAGCGGAAGTGGGTCCCACGCGGATCACCTCGGTACCTCGCCGCCCCCTGGGGGGCTTGCGATCTGCGCAAATGTCGCCACTTTCGTGGGCTCTTGGGAGGCCCAGCGGAGGTGGGTCCCACGCGGATCACCTCGGTACCTCGCCGCCCCCTGGGGGGCTTGCGATCTGCGCAATTGTCGCCTTTTTCGTGGAATCCTGGGAGGCCCAGCGGAAGTGGGTCCCACGCGGATCACCTCGGTACCTCGCCGCACCCTGGGGGGGCTTGCGATCTGCGCAACTGTCGCCACTTTCCTGGGCTCCTGGGAGGCTCACCAGAGGTACGTTATATGCGCATCACCACTGGACCTCGCCGCCCCCATGGGGGGCTTGCGATCTGCGCAAATGTCGCCACTTTCGTGGAATCCTGGGAGGCCCAGCGGAAGTGGGTCCCACGCGGATCACCTCGGTACCTCGCCGCCCCCTGGGGGGCTTGCGATCTGCGCAAATGTCGCCACTTTCGTGGGCTCTTGGGAGGCCCAGCGGAGGTGGGTCCCACGCGGATCACCTCGGTACCCCGCCGCCCCCTGGGGGGTTTGCGATCTGCGCAAATGTTGTCACTTTCGTGGGCGGAAGTACGTCATACGCGGATCACCACGGGACCTCGCCGCCCGTGGGGGGTTGCGATCTGCGCAATTGTCGCCACTTTCAAGGGCTCCTGGGAGGACCAGCGGAGGTACGTCATACGCGGATCACCACGCCGCCCCTGGGGGGCTGCTTTGGACGCCCGACATGGGTACAGAAGAAATGGGTACAATGCCCAACAACAAATGTTGTCCCAAACCAACAGCCGCCGCTGTTGGGCAAGCGGCCTTCTGTCTCGAATGGACACAGGCCGCGGCGGTGTGGACAGCGAATCCTGTTCAAAATGGACAGGGACTGCTGTTGGGCATTGTACCCAATCTTTCCGTGCCCATCTCGGGCGTCCAGAGCTGTGATCTGCGCAACTGTCGCCACTTTCGTGGGTTCCTGGGAGGCCCACCGGAGGTACGTCATACGTGGATCACCACGGGACTTCTTGAAAGTATTGTTGGGTGCTCTGTCTGCGCGCTGCGGGTCTTTCAGAATGCCAGTCAGCATTGTGGTCCTGAGTAGAATCGCCACATGTATAGAAAAGGGCTGGGTACGTCACGGGGTAATTGTTTGAAAGGGGCGGCGGTGGTGCCCGTATGATGATGTTTGCTGTGCGCAGGCCCAGAACAACGCTGACGTCCCCCCACATCAGCATCTGGACCATGCGGACGGGGGGGCATCACATTCACAAGGATAGCACACCAACCGCAGGTGAAGCCCGCGGCAAGCGTCGCGCACCTGGCGTCCGCTTTGGTTCCCATTGGCTGCCCATCCAGTGGCGACCCCTGGCTATGCCGAGACTCGGATGCCACTTGTGTAGTGGGAGGGCGGGTGGGAGTGAGCTAGACGGCTTGCGTGCGGAAAGGGTGTTTTGACCCCTCCCCCGGCCCCTTCCCCAAGACGACCTCCCAAATGGCTCAAGATAGCGCAATATGCCTCAAGAAGGCACCCAAGATGCCCCAACAAAACCCAAGACCATCCCAAGGCGGCTCCAAGTGGCCAGAGAGTTACCCAAGGACGCCCCGAAGAGGACAATACCCTTCACAAGCTAAAGGAAAATTCAATGTTTGTTGTTTTCTCGTCTATTCTCTTCCGATGGCCATCCGAGGCCTCAAGATGGTTCCAAGACGGGCCAAAAGGGTTCCATGATATGCGCAAGAGAGCCCCAAGACGGCCCCAACAGCGCTCCAAGAACTCCTAAAGTGCCCCTGGAGGCGACGGTTGGGACTCTCGAGGGGGTACGCAAATGAATGCACACCTCTAGTTTGATCGATGAGTTCCAATATGGAGGGCCCCCACAGGCGCCACGGAGACCCCGAGAGGCGCCCAAGAGGCCTCCAACGAGTTTCCAGAGACCCCCAAGAGGCCCCAAGAGGCTCCCCGAGACTTTCCAAGAGGCCCCTGGGGCCGCCAAGAGGCCTCCAAAACGCAAGAGAGGCACAAGAGAGCCCGAAGACGGCCCCAAGAGCGCCCAAAAGTGTCCCAAGAGCGCTCCAAGAGGGACCCTTCTGCGTGCTGCACACTTCCCTGATCGAGGCAAATCCTCTGGGCATCGTCTCTGGATGGGTTGGTGGGGTTATTTTTCCGTCGCGGCCACCGGCGAAGGCGCCAATAGCGTCAGTAGAGTTGGCTCGGGCCACGAGCAACCTAATTGCCAGCGCGCGCGCCGAGCACGCAAAACCTACCGCCGAAGGAAGCAGCCGCGCCGGGGCTGAGCTGCGCCGGGGAGAGGACTGCCAGCTGCGGAGGCTGCCAGGATGCTGCAACGTGCGAGTACCATGGGAGCTGAATCGCCAGGCGCGCGAAGTAGGCCTCGTCGCCACCGGGCGCCAGAGGACAGGGTAACAAACCGACAGGTGACACGCCAGGCCGCACAAGAAGGCTGAACTTCTCCTGATAGACACGGCGGGCCAGTGCCCCATGTGGCCAGCTGACAACCAGAGCCAAGGAAGTGCAAGCACTCGTGCCAGAACTGGTCAGAACGCGCGACGCCTGAACGCCAGGGCTCACTCGGCGGGCTGGCGGGGTTGATCGCGGGCGTCGCGGAACCAACCGCGCACCGCCAATAAACTCGCAAGGCTAACCTAACAGGACACTCGGAAAAAAAACGGCCACAACGGCGGCGAGAACTTACCTAACAGGACAATCGGAAAAAAAAGGCCACAACGGCGGTGAGAACTGCGCGGCGGCTGGTGGGGGCATTTTTTTGATTGGCGGCTCCGAGGACAGATCCAGGAAGCGGGGCGGACACGACTGGGGCACAGAGCGAGATAATTAGCTGCAGAGGCGCATACGCCGCTGTAGCGAGTGCACATGCCAGGGACAAAATGACCCTCATTGGGGGCTGACGCTGGCGGCCCGACAGTGGGGAACGCAAGCGCATAACTGGAATCGGACGGAAAGGAGCTGACGCACACGCGGCGCCAAGCTCCAACCGTACCGGACAGCGCGACAGGGCGTGGAGCACGCTGCACTGCGGCGGCACGGGGTGGCCAGGCGTGGCCGCGCCGCCCATGCAACAACAGGTGAGGCAAGGAACAGGAGAGACACGGCGGGCGCAAAGGCACGCGGCAGTAGGAAAATGGGAGATCACAGATGGAAGCCTCGCTCATAGTGACTCAAAGGACGCTCTTGGGCATGAGAGCGACCAGGGCCCAGGCAAGAAACAGTCGACCGTGTCGTCTGAGCCCGCAGCCCGCAACTTGTCCGACACTGAGGATCGGGGGCGCGAAGCTGCAAGCACCGGTCGAGTCACCTGGCCCAGCCTGCAGGGAGGACCGCGATGATCTGCCAAAGGATGAACCACTGGGCAGTAGCTTGAATGCGAAGGCGACGACCACGGTCAGAGACCCTGTCGTCGACGTCGCCGGCGTTCACCGCGAGTAACTTATCCGACACGGGGGTCGGGGGCGCAAAGTCGCAAGCGTAAGCCGGGGCACCTATGACGGACCTGCTGGGGGAACCGCGGTGACCTGCCAAAGGATGAACCACTTGTGCAGGAGGAACACGCCCGCGCCAGGCCCGACATCGGGTGGTACCAGAAGCGGTGAGGTGCGCCGGTCAGCACCTTGCCGAAGCCCAGCACCTGGGCCGTCCCGAACCGCACCGCGCGGGCCGGGCCCGCAGGTATGGGAGGCCCGCCGGCCGCGGCGGTGCCATGGGGGGGCTGGTGGGGATATATAGTTTTTGATTCTCGGCCCGCAAGGAGAAGTCCAGAGGGCGGAGTGACCGAGGCCGGGGCGCAGCGACAGATAATTGGCGCGACATCGCGCAAAGCGCACCTGCAGACAATTAAAGACGCTGGACATGTGCCAACAAAAGAGGCAACCGCGAAGGCACCAGCTGAAGCCCAGGTGCCACCGCGCGGGCCCCAAAAGCCGCTGAGCGTGTGCCAGTGAAAAGGGGGCTAGCGAAAACAAGTCGGACCCGCAGGTGAAGTGCCGACTGCCAGGCGGAAGCGCGCCAAAACCACTCACTTGCCTCCTAGGGCGTGGGCCGCTGCGTAAGCCATCGAGGGGGCCCGGGCCAATGCCTGAAGGGTGCCAGCCAACCACAGCAGAGGGCGCCCGCTAGCAGGCACCAAGGCGGCGTGGAGCCTCCGCTCCCAGAAGGCCCAACTGTGGCAGGAGCCAACGTCTAGCACAAGCGTCAGGGCGGTGCCTTCGGCCGAAGACCGTGTCCGCCGCGGGCCGGCAAGCGGCCAACCTATGAGTCCAAAACTGCCGACCGCACTGTCTACGCGCCCATGTGCAAGGGGGTCAGAGGTGATCGCCGCTCCTGCGAGCGACGACGTGGAAGTCACTGCACGTTGCCGACTCCAAAAGATGGGGCACCTGGGGAGGCCGAGGCCAGCGTCCGACGCACCCCGGCCCGCACACGGCGCGGGCAAAGTGACTGAGTGGAGCGTGCCGATAGCGGGAGAAAGCGCCTTGAGCGAGCCTTCTCGAAGCACCACGGGCCGCCACTGCGGCCAAACCGACGACGGGGCTATTTCAGCCGGCCGTACGGGCTAAAGGCCCACGAGAACGCAGGAACTATCGCGGTGGTGGGGGGGTACCTCAACCCCAGGAGGTAACTTCAGTCCGCCCCCGTGGCCCACTGCATCGGTGAAACACCTCCTGTCGCTGGCTGTGTCGACAGGTGTGGCCGCATGGTGGGAAGCCAGTGGCCATGGGGCCCACCGCCACTCATCTTCCCGTTGAGCTGGGGCCCAGCGGAAGTCGCTCCCCTGTGGCGACGAGGAAGGGGGGTTAGCAGCCGATAGCCGCAGTCTTGAGTGTAGAAGCAGTGGCGACGAGGAAGGGGGTCAGCAGCCGATAGCCGCAGGACCACAGATAGCACGTGGCGACGAGGGACGGGGAGCGCAGCCGATATCCGCGGGACTGGAAAGTGAAGCGAGAGGTTGGGGCGAGCGCCTGAGCCGCAGGACATCGTCTGAGGTGAGACCGTCCTACGGGAAAACAATCCCACGGTGCACGTGCGCGGCAAGTCTTCCGCGAAGGGGGTCGCTCGTTGTCCCAGAAGCCCAACGCCGTGCGCCTGGGCGGCTTTTGTTAGGCCGGCCTTGCCCTAGTCGGGGGGGCCCTGCCAGGCCAGCTGCCGGGCTACCAGCGCGCGAGTTCCCTTCCTCGCTGCCGCTTGTCGTCGTATTGCTTCAGTGGTGCCATTCTACTGGCGAAGCTTTTGACGACAAAACGCAATTCAAAAAATTAAACGTTTAATCGCAAAATGCTCGGTATAGCGTTGGACCAATCGCGGCTGACTGAACGCGAAAACGCGAGCGCCCGCGCGATGCTCCTCGCTGCAGACTGAAGCCCCGATGGGCACCACGATCACAGCGTTTGGCGCGAAAGGGCGCGGACCGAATTGCCTGCCAATCGCGACGTTGCGATGAGGAACCGCTGCGCCAAAGACAGCGGCAGCGGTGCTACATCGAACAAACACCTTGGAGCAAGTATCATTGCGACAGCGACATCAAAGGCGCCATTACGTTCAATGACACATTGGAGGTCGCGCAACCACGCGCGAACCCCACGCGGCACTACAGCGCGCAACCGCATGATGAACGCAAACTGCACAAGCCAACGCGATGCGCGTGCCTGCGCGCGCTAACCCACAACCAGTGGCTCGCACGTGCGCGCGCGCACGTTCGAGGGCGATGGCATCGCCAGAAGTCGCGGCGCGATGGCAACTGGCTGTGCAAATTTGCAGGTCGCCAGGCGCACTTCTGAAAGTTCTTGGGGTCGCAAAACCATAATGAAAACCGCGCCGCGCATCCAAAGCGACGCGATCACGCGAGTAGGGCCGCCCGCGCACGGCAAGGCGCGAACGCAAGCCCAAGCTGGAAAAAAAACAGCGAGGTATGGAATCGGATTGCAACGGGCGCTGGTTTTCAGGGCGCGCTAAAAACGCATCGCGCGTCGAAGCGCGACCGCCAACAGTCAGCTATGAGGCTGGGCACCCTCGCTGGGAACGGTCAGAACTCAAGAGCAGCGGCCAGGAATTGATGGGCGCCTCGAACGGCGGCGACAACAAAAAAACACATCCTCTCGTCGCCGCGCGGCGCAAGAAGCGGCGCAGTCGACCGCGCACGTCCGCACCGCGCAGATTAGCGCAAGACGCGACGCACAACGAAGGGATTGAAAGCCCGCTCGCGCGCGCACGCGCGCACGCCGCAAAGGCGGGAGCGCGCCTCCGCGGGCCTGCGCGCGTTCCGAAGGGCCGACAGCGCGCGCCAGCGCAGCCTGCGCACTGGGCGTCGACCCACCGCGGAGACGACGTCGACGCAGAGGGTTCTGTGGAGCCAGAATACTTGAGCCAGAATGGTCGGATCCAAAATTGCAACAGAGGGGGGGGGGCGCCGGGGGCGGCGGGGGGGGGCAGGAGCGGAGGGTTTGGCGGGGCGGGGGCCGGAGGCGCAGCGGGGGGACGCAGAGTAGAGCGCGGCGAGGGGGGGAAGGGGGTCGGAGGGGAAGGAAAGGAAGGCCGCCACCATGCTTTCGCACGCAGAGGCGCGTGAAAACGCTTCGCGCTTCCATTTGGGATTATTTCCAACGTTCTCTAAGGCGTATGACGTACTTGCAGTTCGACAGGATATGCAATCGCACCCCGTTTGGCGCGCGCAATGCGTCTGGTTAGTGTCATCGAGGCCACGGCCGTGCATAAGTGACACAACAGCCGCCCCGTCTCAACAACCATCTGTTTGATCGTTTCAACCCCCGCGCGTCCCAATCCAATGTTGGCCCTACGCTGCCCGACAAGTTCCAAAGCGGGCCCCGAGACGGCCGCGCGTGGCCCCGAGGCGGCGCAGGAAGACATCGCGACGGCCCCTTGGGGATCCCAGAAGGCGCGCCGCGACCAGCTAATCCTTTGATTCCGCACCGACAAGACCCACGAAGGACGCACGAGGCGGCGCAAACGCGCGCAAGGATATCCGAGGGCCCCCACCACAGCACCGAAAGACAAATACTATTGATCTATCCTTGATTATATTCAAGATGTGGAGGTCCGCACCTTTCGGGCTCCCTGGCGCCCCAGGGCGGCCTTCGAGGTCCCCAAAGACCACTCCGAGACGGCCAACGACCCCTCAGAAGACCGCCCGATTGTCGGAGAGGGCCCCGAGACGGCCCATAAATCATCATAGATTATCAAACGACGCCCACAGGCGGTCTCGAAAGGAGTCCGCGAATAGGAAAAGCACTCAACCCGCGGCCGCCCAGGCGGCCCAAGAGCTCCGCAAGGGCGGCCCCCGCGCTGGTCCACAGAAGCCGACGCCATGCATGTTTCATCGTTTGTGTCCACGTTTGAAAAATCTGTCGCGTTTGTTTTCCGCATTTTCGGATGGGCCGCGAGATTGCTCCGAGCGCCCCAAAAAACTTCCAACGAGGTCCTCAACGGGGCCCATATGACGGCCCCGAACGGCCTCAAAATGACGGAAAACGAACGCAGGGCCACGCGAGGACGCGCCACGATGCCCCCCTTTATCAAGCACAACACCTGGGACAATGCGGGGCCAGTGTGCAAATTAGCATGTGCACCAATGCACCCAATGACATTTCATCAAACCTCAACTGTCCGAAACCATGCGTCTACCACATGTCAGCAACAAAAAAAACTGATGTGAAAACGCAACTGTCCAAAACGAGTTTCCTGGACAATTGAATCGCGGTTCTGATGTCTCGAATGTCATGCCGCAGGTTGCCTTCATCATCCGCCACAACACTGCGGAACCTCAACTGTTCCTAACAATTGTTTCCCTGGGCTCCTTACCACCAGGCTAACCCAACAACGCGGATAAGAAACGCCCAGCCACCAAACCAAAAAAAAAAAACAATGTAGCCTGGCGAAAAACCCAACCATATACAACTGGGGGCTCCATGTGGGGCCGCGGACCGTGTGAGGGGTGCGTCCATGTGACGTGGCGCCGCCATGTGGACGATGCTACTGGGGCCTTCGGTGGACCCCCCTGTGGGTCCACGAACCGCGCGCTGGGTTTGTAGCCGCGCGATTTGTGAAGACCGCATGCGGGGCGGCGCACGATTTGTGAAGACCGTCTGCGGTGTTCTTGGCCAGAGGATTTGTTAACACCGTCTGCGGGGTTTTTGGCGGCACGATTTGTTAACACCCTGGGCGCGAAACGATGTGCGAACACCTGGGCGCCGCACGATGTGGTAACAACCTGGGCGCCGCGCAGTCCCACCAGCCCTCTGGGCGTAGGTGGTTTGGGGAGTTTCCTCTTCCAACCCCCTTTCTTCCCCTTGGGGGAGGGGTTTACCCCTCCCCCTACCCCCTCCACTGGACCTGGACGGGAGGTTTCGCTGGTAGTTGGAGCGTCCAAGATGGCCCAAGATGGCTCCAAGAGCGCCTCGGGGAGCCCAATATGAGCTCCAAGATTGCTCAAGAAGCTAGCCTCAGATGCCTCAAGACGGCTCCGAAGATGCTCCAGTAGGCCCGAAAACCGCCCCAGGACGGCTCCGAGAGGCCAGCTAGGTCCCCCAGGAGGCCTCCAAGAGGCCCAAATCCTTCAAAAACCGAAGGAACATCAATGCGTGTTGCTTTCTCACCCTTTCGCTTCCGATGGCCTTCCGAGGCCTCAAGATGGCTCCAAGAGGGCCCAAGATAGCCCCAAGAGGGGCCCAAGATGGCCTCAAGACGGCCCCAAGAGCGCCCAAGAGCGCTCCAAGAGCGCCTCGAGATGAGCCCAAGAGGCGATTTTAGAGGATCTAGAGGGGCAGGCCTAATTAACCCCACTCTCTTCTTTGATCGATCGCCTCCAAGATGGCCCTAAGAAGCGCCAAGGAGGCCCCAAAAGGCGCCAAGATGGCCCCAAGATGGCCCCAAGATGGCCCCAACATGGCCCCAAGAGGTCCCCGAGAGGCTCCCCAGGGCACCCAAGACGCCCCAAGAGGCCTCCGGGACCGCCGAGACGCTCCCAAGACGCCCTAAGAGGCCTTCAGGACGCCCCCAAGAGACCCCCGAAGAGACTCCGAGAGGCATCCAAGAGGCCTCTGGCCATTCTGCTCGCCCTTTTCCTCGTCCTCCTTTTCATTCTCGTCCTGCTCCTGCTCCTCCTCCTCCTCCTCCTCATCCGCCTATTGCTCTTCCTCCCTCTACCCTCCTCCCGCTCCCCCTTTTCCTCCTTGAGTTCCTCCTCCTCATCGTCCTCCGATTCATCCTCCATCCTCGCCGTCTTGGGTAAGACGGGTTCCCCAGCCTTTTGTTATTCTGTATGCCCCCCACTTCCCTGATCACCCCCATTCGCCTGGGCATCGTTACTGCATGGGCTGTTGGGGATACGCGAAGCGTCAAGAATTTGTTGGTCTGGAACAGACTGGGCGCTACACGATTTGTTAACACCGTCAGCGGAGCTGTTGGCCGCACGATTTGTTAACATTGTTTCCGGCGGAGGCGGGGTGGCAATGCCACCTCCGCGCGTCGCAACGCCACTTCCGCGTGTGAAGTGCACGCCCAACTGGAGCGGCGCCGCCATGTGGACCTTGCCACTGGAGTCTTCGGTGGAACTCCCTGCGGGGCCACGAACCGTGATGATGCGTGCGCTTAAACAAGGCGGCGCCGCCATGTGGGCCCTGCCGCTGGGCCTCCCCTCGAACTCCACGTGATGCCACGGACCGTGTCAAGTCTGCGCCCACATGGCGCGGCGCCGCCATGTGGACCGTGCCGCCGAAATCTGCGGTGGAGCTCCCTATGGGAACGACGCCCCCCCAGAAGGGCTGGACCAAGCAAGAAGAAGGCGGGGGTGCCCGCCACCGTGTCCCCTCGCCCTCTTCCTCCTCCTCATATTATTCCTCCTCCTCCTCCTGCAAATTCCCCCCCCCCTCCTCTCCCTCCCCCACCGCGCCGCCATGTCCCCCCACCCCCCCCTCGCCGCATAATGCTACTGCGAACCCGCTAGGACCGCGAATCGCCCGGCGAACGCGGCGCGACCTCGTGGACGCACCAGACCGCCCCGACAAACAGCCCAACCAAACTGACCGACAAAATGCCCACCCGGACCGTCGAACAAAATTTCCGGGGGGTGCATCCTAACTGTGAATTTACACTGAATCCGCTCGGCAGCGACAGCCAGGAACGAATTTGTCGCGACACTTTCCTGGGTCGGTCCGATTTTTTTGTCGCGCCGCCTCTTTTTTTTTGTCGGCCCATTTTGTCGGGCCGATTTTTTTTTGTCGTGTGTGTTTTTTGTCGGGGAGGTTTGGTTTTTTGTCGGCCGATTCTGTCGGGGCAATCGTTTTCTTTTGTCGGCTGGGCGCCGCCCGCAATGCATAGATGCAGGGAGGCAGACGGGTCATGTGGCAGCAAGGGCGCACGCGCAAAACGCAGAAGGATAACAAGAAGGAACGCGAACCAGGGCAAGGCAAGAACAACACGGAGGGGGCGAGGGGGGCGGCAAGAGCAGATGATGACGAACGGGAAAAGACATTTGCTCGTGGAGTACGTGTCCCGACGGACCACTCACAGGGGGCGCCGAAGTGATCGCGGCACCTTTGGCCTCCAATCTGTAACCTCGATGCCAGCAGCACAGGCGTACGCAGGATGCTCTGTGGGCACAGTGCTCATGAAGTCCGCCCCGCGCGCGACGCAGGAAACAGGCGACGCAACTCAACTCCCTTGCGCCTGAAATCGGGCGGCCGCGCACGTCAAGAAACTCAAGGAGCCCCCGCGGTCGCCCCAAGGGGCCCCGCAAAGGCCTGTCAGGACCAGGACAAAAATAGGCCTGGCGAAATAACCAACCACATGCTGCTGCGGGTACCATATGGGGCCACGATTGCGCGGGGAACGCGCCAAGATGAGGCGGCGCCGCCATGTCGACCACGCCAATGGGGCTTCCAGTGGTACTCCACGCGGGGCCACGAACCGAGTGAAGGGTGCGCCCCAATGGGGCGCAGCCGCCATGTAGACCCTGCCACTGGGGCCTTCGAGTGAGCCCCATGCGGGGCCACGAGCCGTGCGAGGGGTGCGCCCGCATGGGCGGTACCGCCATGGGGCCATGCCACTGGGGCCTTCGGTGGACCTCCATTTGAGACAACGAAACGTGTGAGGGGTACGCCCAAATGAGGCGGCGCAGCCACGTGGACCTTGATCCAGCATGGATCCTGGCACGTCGGCGGGCCTGGCGAAAGCATAAATGTATCCAAGAATTTAGGGTCTTGTCCGAGCCCATCGATATCCTCCTGCGTGAATGCATAATCTTCATCGCCACCCAGACTTATTCATGGTGAGACTCACGCACGCCCCGTTCGTGGCCGTTTTGCGGGGGTGCCTCAAGCGGTTTGCCTGTCTTCTGTCCCAACATCCTTGGCTACCAGAGCAGACTGTGAGGATGTCTCAGGCGGGACGCTGGTTTCAGCCCCCCCTGACGGAAACCACCACGTGTTATTTCACTGTCCCATTCGCGGCCGTTTTGTGGAGATGTCTCAAGCGGTTTGCCTGTTTCCTGTCCCAACATCCTTCGCTGTCGGAGCAGATTTGGAGGATGTCTCAAGCGAGGCGCTCATTCTCACCCCCCATAGGGGGAACCGCCAGGGCTTATCTCACGGTCCCGTTCGGGGCCGTGTTGTTGGGATGTCTCAAGCGGTGTCCCTGTTATCTGTTCCAACAGCCTTCGCTTTCGGAACAGATTTGGAGGATGTCTCGAGCGTGGAATGGGAAGTGCGCGCGAATGAGGGGGGGAAGGGGCAATGCGGCGAGGAGGAGGAGGATGAGGCGGAAGGCGTGGATGACACGGGGAAAGGGAGGGGAGGGATAACGAGGGCGGTTGAGGGGGGCGAGGGAGTGGGAGAACACCAGGACGACGAAGGCGAAGGAGGATGAGAAGGAGGAGGAGGATAACAGGAGAAAAGGGGGGTAACGTGAGGAGGCAGGGGATTAATATGATGGCGAAGTGGGGTGACGGGGGGTAGAAGATAACAAAGAGGAGGGGTCATGCCGCATTCAATTTCCTCTGGCCCTTTCCGGCCGTTTTGCTGCGATTTGGGCGGTTCTTCGGGTGGTGCCGAGCGCTCTAATACCCAGAAGGGCGAGAGCGTGACGTTCCTTTTCTTTTTCTTGTGTCTGATCAGTTTGATGGCGCCCGAAAAGCATCCTCGCTGACAGCGCGCGGTATTTTTTGGGAGCTCTTGGATTGTCCTCGGGTTGGTGTGAATCATTTTGGGCCGCATGGGCCGTCGCATCGTGATTGTCTCTATGAAAAATGATCACCTTCAGCGGTGTCGGCCGTCGTTGGGGGCAGTGTGCGCCGCCATGGCAGTTCGCATCAATGCAGAGGACGTTTGAATGACATAGGGCCGATGGGGGGGGGGGGACGGCATATTTGGGAGCAGTTGCGACGATTGGTATGGCCGGGCCGCCCTCATTCTAAATATGCGACGTGCTCGTTTTCTTTGTTTCTTCCAGGGCGTGCTGTCAGCAGGGGGAACGCCGCGCGCCTGGATGCCCCGATGGGAGCTCACGGATTGGATTTTACAGTGCGACGGTGGCCCCAGTCCGTTATCACCGCGTGATGTTCGCCCCGCGCGGATGGCGTTGCATGTCAGACGGGTAATCCCCATCGAGGGTTTGGTGCAGTTTGCATGTTCGCCATATCCTAAGATGGTTTTTTGTTATTACGTGGACGCCTCCTACTCCTTCTCACTCTTCTCCTGCCCTCTCCTCCTCATGCCCCGACTTACTCATATACAGACTGACTCACACTCAGACTAACTCAGACACATATTCACACACAAATACCTACTCATACTCATACCTACTCATACTCAGACCTGCTCCGACTCAGACTTACTCATGCTGAGACTCACGCGCGCCCCGTTCGCGGTCGTTTCGTGGGGATGCCTCAAGCGGTTTGCTTGTTTTCTGTCCCAGCATATTTCGCTATCGGAGCTGATTTAGAGGATGTCTCGAGCGAGGCGCTAATTTTCACCCCCCTTAGGGGAGCAACCAATGGTTATCTCACGGTCCCCTTCGCGGCCGTTCTGTGGGGATGTCTCCAGCGGCTTGCCTGTTTTCTGTTTCAACATCCTTCGCTTTCGGAGCAGATTTGGAGGATGTCTAGAGCGAGGCGCTCATTTTCACGTCCCTAAGGAGCCGCCGAGGGGTTATCTCACGGTCCCGTTCGCGGCCGTTTTGTGGGGATGTCTCAAGCGGGTTTGCCTGTTAGTTGTGCCGACATCATTCGCTTCCGGAGCAGATTTGGAGGATGTCTCGAGCGAGGCGCTCATTGTCACCCCCCTAAGGGGATTCAAATATTCACTGCGTGGGGCTCCCCATATGCGCATTTATTCCCATGGACCTGTCCGCCGTGAGAATCTAGGCGCAAAAACTTTCGAGTATAAACGGGTTTCAGTTGTGACGGTCTGGTCATGAATCTAACTGAGAATCAATTGGAGTGTGAATGAGCCTCAGTAGTACGAGCGCGTCTCTGCGCATGTCCCTGGGTCCTCCTGGGGCCTCCTGGGGCCTCCTGGGGACCTACTGGGGCTTCTTGGGGCCTCCAGGAGCCTCTTTGGGCCCCCTGGGGCCTCCTGGGACCTCCTAGGGAGGATTCGTGCCCGAGGAGAGGCCCAATCTATAGCAACAGTCGTACATAAAACATTGCGACTTGGAGCCGCAGAAAAAAAAGGGACAATCTATAGGAACACGCGTACAACACCAAGGAGTCGTGCCCTAGGAGAGGCCCTATAGGAACATAAGTACACAGGATATGGACAATCTATAGAAACATACGTATAACATCAAGGATTCGTGCCCCAGGTGAGGCCCAATATATGAGAGCATACGTAAAACACATGGGATTGGAACCACCCCTGTTGCCTTCTGAGGCCTCCTGCTCCTGGGGCCTCTCGGGGCCTCCTGTTGCCCTCCGGAGACCTCCTGGCGCTTCCTCTGGCCTCCTGGGGCCTCCTGTGGCTTCCTGAAGCCTCCAGGAGCTTCCTGGGGCCTCCTAGAGCCTCTTGGGGCATCCTGTGGCCTCTTGGGTCTTTCTGTGGCATCCTGATTCATCCTGGGACCTCATGTGGTCTCCACGGGCCTCCTGGAACCTGTTGGAGCCTCCTGTGGCATCCCCAGGAAAACCAGCGCCCACGAGTCTGGCCACCGATCGAGACATCCTCAAAATCTGGCCCACCTGGGGGGGTGAAGTGGAGCGCCTCGCTCGAGACATCCTCCAAATCTACTCCGAGAGCGAAGGATGCTGGGACAGAAAACAAGCACACCGCTTGAGACATCCCCACAAAACGGCTGCGAACGGGACCGTGAGAGAACCATTGGCGGCTCCCCTTAAGGTGGTGAATATGAGCGCCCCCCGCCAGTCCTCCTGCCAAGGGAACCTGGCTGTGGTTTTCGGCGACGCACCAGCGCCCTTGGCTAACAGCGTTGCAACGCACGCGCTGCATTACGCGGAAGTAGTAAGATGATATGTTTCTGACCTGATGCGTGGGCGCGCACGGCGCGGGCCTACATGGCGCGTCGAAGGCGCCTGACACACGCCCGCGATACTATTCACGACCGAAATCGGAAAATTAGCTCCGGCGGCGCACATGCGGTGGGACACGCGTGCGTTCGGCATCACCCGCGCGAGGTGGCTAACAATTTCGCGGCGTTGCGCTAAAAATGCCATTGTGCCCAACATCGTTTCGAAGCGCGCTGCGGTGCGCCGCGCAAGCGCGCGTGGACTGCGGCCTGCGTGCGGCCCGCGCACTAGTACGAGCGATTGAATCTGAAAGGGCCAGGCGCGGCACGTGCGCCATGAAAACGCGGCACACGGCAAAAGCAGTTACGAGAAGGAAACTCGCGCGATTCGCGTGCCTCCGTCGACCGAAATCGCTAAATCAGGGCAAGCGATCGGCGACGACCGCGTTTGACGCCACCAATAAATACATGAAAAAATGCAAAAACAAATTTGTCGAGGCCCTCGTTTTGTTTCCTGGTGGGCGCAACACCTGAATTGCTCGTCACTTTTCGGGGCGGTCCTTTCCTCCCTGTTCCCCCACGTCGCCCCCCTCCATGAACTACCCTGGTGGCCCCATCCTTCCCAGCGCGGTCTTGGGCGCCATGGGGCTCCAGAGCTGGATGCCCCCGACCAGGTGGTCCCCCTGTAGCCGGTATACGCTGGCGGGGCGGCTGTGCCGGCTCTGGGCCTGCTCCACGGGTGCTGTTGCAAAGCCCCGCTGCGTGTGCTAGAGGACTGGGTCTGTTCGCGGTGGCTTGCCCTGTCGGGTGGGACGGGGGGGGTGGGCACTGTCCTGTTGCTGTCGGACCAAGGGTATGGGTGGCCCTTGCTGTCTTGCCCCTTGGGTGCGCTGGCCCTTGCGCTGCGATGTAGTGGGCTGCGATATTTATCGGTGACCTTTTGCCATTCCACCTGGAGATGGCGGTGCCTCGCCAACTTATAGGCGTCGTAGCCCGCAGCTTCCCACGCCCGCAGGAATTCTTCGCACAGCTCCCTTGTGCCCCTCCTGGGGTCCGAATGGATGTCGAACCAAGGCAGACCTTGTAAGCTGCCTGTCCTGCGGACCCAGCCTGTCCACGCCCCGTTGAATGCGCCTCCGAGTGTCTCTTGTAGTCTGGTGACTTTCTCTTGGGCTGGCTCATCCCTCTGGATGTCGGCCTCGTCGATGGACTTCATGTACATGGGGGGCCCTCCCAGGGGGTCGTCTTGATGTGGAGATGGGAGTGGCTCTGCCGGTGGGCGCGGCCGTCTCTCTGGGCTGCTGTCCTGCCGGGGGCTGGGTGTCGGGCGGGCCTCGTGCGCTGGAGCTGCGAGTTCCGGGATAGTCTCCTGACTGCAGTCTGGCTCGCTCCCTTTCCCTCTTAGTTTCCTTTTGTCACGGACTTCTTCCGTGTGCTCTCGGAAGCGGGCCGTCGCGCATGGCGCCCAAGTGGCCGCTTCCTCCCTGTCGGGGGGGGCTGTCCACAGCGCTGTCCGCTTGTGGGAGCCGTCTCTGTCGCTGGGGCCGTTGGTTTCGGTTTCCTCGGCCTGCTGCGGGGGACTGTCGACCATGGAGACGGCCCTCTCTGGATTGTCCTCATCCCAGTCTACCTCGAATGGATTGTCGCCGTTGCCGTGGGAGCCCCTGCCAGGGGATGGTTCCTCCTTTATCTCCTTGGTCGCTTTTGTGGCTCCTGGGGGCTGCTGGCTGAGGTCATCGCCAGGGGTGCGGCCGTCCAAGGCTGGTGGGCGCGCGTGCCAGGCAGAGGCGGGGGAGCGGTCTCCGGCGTCGTTGCTGCTCCCGGCGTTGCGCTCGCCAGCGAGGAACTCCAGCGTTCCCGCTGCGAGATGGTGGGGGTACTTTTTTTTGATTCGCGGCCCGCAAGGAGAAGCCCAGAAGGCGGAGTGACCGAGGCTGGGGCACAGCGATAGATTATTGGCGCGACATCGCGCAGAGTGCACCTGCAGATAATTAAAGACGCTGGACATGTGCCAGCAAAAGAGGCAGCCGCGAAGGCACCAGCTGAAGCCCAGGTGCCACCACGCGGGCCCCAAAAGCCGCTGAGCGTGCGCCAGCAGAAAAGGGCTGGCGAAAACAAGTCGGACCCGCAGGTGGAGTGCCGACTGCCAGGCGGAAGCGTGCCAAAACCACTCACTTGCCTCCTAGGGCGTGGGCCAGTGTGTAAGCCATCGAGGGGGTTCGGGCCAATGCCTGAAGGGCGCCAGCCAACCGCAGCAGAGGGCGCCCGCTAGCAGGTACCAAGGCGGCGTGGAGCCCCCGCTCCCAGAAGGCCCAACTCTGGCAGGAGCCAACGCCTAGCACAAGCGTCAGGGCGGTGCCTTCGGCCGACGACCGTGTCCGCCGCGGGCCGGCAAGCGGCCAACCTATGAGTCCAAAACTGCCGACCGCACTGTCTACACGCCCATGTGTAAGGGGGTCAGAGGTGATCGCCGCTCCTGCGAGCGACGACGTGGAAGTCACTGCACGTTGCCGACTCCAAAAGATGGGGCACCTGGACGGACCGAGGCCAGCGTCCGACGCGCCCCGGCCCGCACACGGCGCGGGCAAAGTGACTGAGTGGAGCGTGCCGAGAGCGGGAGAAAGCGCCTTGAGCGAGCCTTCTCGGAGCACCACGGGCCGCCACTGCGGCCAAACCGACGACGGGACTATTTCAGCCGGCCGTGCGGGCTAAAGGCCCACGAGAACGCGCGAACTATCGCGGTGGTGGGGGGGTACCTCAACCCCAGGAGGTAACATCAGTCCGCCCCCGTGGCCCACTGCATCTGTGAAACACGTCCTGTCGCTGGCTGTGTCGACAGGTGTGGCCGCATGGTGGGCGCCCAGTGGCCATGGGGCCCGCCGCCACTCATCTTCCCGGTGAGCTGGGGTCCAGCGGAAGTCGCTCCCCTGTGGCGACGAGGAAGGGGGTTAGCAGCCGATAGCCGCAGTCTTGAGTGCAGAAGCAGTGGCGACGAGGAAGGGGGTCAGCAGCCGATAGCCGCAGGACAACAGATAGCACGTGGCGACGAGGGATGGGGAGCGCAGCCGATATCCGCGGGACTGGAAAGTGAAGCGAGAGGTTGGGGCGAGCGGCCTGAGCCGCAGGACATCGTCTGAGGTGGGACCGTCCTAAAGGAGGACAGTCCCACGGTACACGTGCGCGGCAAGTCTTCCGCGAAGGGGGTCACTCGTTGTCCCAGAAACCCAACGCCGTGCGCCTTGGCGGCTTTTGTTAGGCCGGCCCTGCCCTAGTCGGGGGGCCCCTGCCAGGCCAGCTGCCGGGCTACCAGCGCGCAAGTTCCCTTCCTCGCTGCCGCTTGTCGGCGTATTGCTCGTCACTTTTCGGGGCGGTCCTTTTCTCCCTGTTCCCCCACGTCGCCCCCCTCCATGAACTATCTGGTGGCCCCATCCTTCCCAGCGCGGTCTTGGGCGCCATGGGGCTCCAGAGCTGGATGCCCTCGACCAGGTGGTCTCCCTGTAGTCGGCATACGCTGGCGGGGCGGCTGTGCCGGCTCTGGGCCTGCTCCACGGGTGCTGTTGCAAAGCCCCGCTGCGCGTGCTAGAGGACTGGGTCTGTTCGCGGTGGCTTGCCCTGTCGGGTGGGACGGGGGGGGTGGGCACTGTCCTGTTGCTGTCGGACCAAGGGTATGGGTGGCCCTTGCTGTCTTGCCCCTTGGGTGCGCTGGCCCTTGCGCTGCGATGTAGTAGGCTACGATATTTCTCGGTGACCTTTTGCCATTCCACCCGGCGATGGTGGTGCCTCACCAACTTATAGGCGTCGTAGCCCGCAGCTTCCCACGCCCGCAGGAATTCTTCGCACAGCTCCCTTGTGTTCCTCCTGGGGTCCGACTGGATGTCGACCCAAGGCAGACCTTGTAGGCTGCCTGCCCTGCGGACCCAGCCTGTCCACGCCCCGTTGAATGCGAGTGTCTTCTGTAGTCTGGTGACTTTCTCTTGGGCTGGCTCATCCCTCTGGATGTCGGCCTCGTCGATGGACTTCATGTACATGGGGGGCCCTCCCAGGGGGTCGTCTTGATGTGGAGGTGGGAGTGGCTCTGCCGGTGGGCGCGGCCGTCTCTCTGGGCTGCTGTCCTGCCGGGGGCTGGGCGTCGGGCGGGCCTCGTGCGCTGGAGCTGCGAGTTCCGGGATAGTCTCCTGGCTGCAGTCTGGCTTGCTTCCTTTCCCTCTTAGTTTCTTTATGTCGCGGACTTATTCCATGTCCTCTCGGAAGCGGGCCGTCGCGCATGGCGTCCAAGTGGCCGCTTCCTCCCTGTCGGGGGGGACTGTCCACTGCGCTGTTCGCTTGTGGGAGCCGTCTCTGTCGCTGGGGCCGTTGGTTTCGGTTTCCTCGGGACTGTCGACCATGGAGGCGCTCCTCTCTGGATTGTCCTCATCCCAGTCTACCTCGAACGGATTGTCGCCGTTGCCGTGGGGGCCCCATGCCAGGGGATGGTTCCTCCTTTTTCTCCTCGGTCGCTTTTGTGGCTCCTGGGGGCTGCTGGCTGAGGTCATCGCCAGGGGTGCGGCCGTCCAAGGCTGGTGGGCGCCCGTGCCAGGCAGAGGCGGGGGAGCGGTCTCCAGCGTCGTTGCTGCTCCCGGCGTTGCGCTCGCCAGCGAGGAACCCCAGCGTTCCCCCTGCGAGATCGCCCTTCCTAAGGGATAAGAAGCGGTGCAGCGCATCCAACGGCTGCCGTCGGGGGTCTTGCCCTCTTTGGCAGTCGAGCGCGGCAGAGAAGGAGCGCCAGGCCTCCTGGGTCATCTCATTCCTCCCAACCAGCTGCGCAATGGCATTGGCTGCTGCAGCTCTATGGCCGTCCCGCGGAATGTGCGTGGGGGGGGGGGGGGGGGGGGCGCCCATTCCTGGGGATCTGGTCCCCGTAGATGGAGCGGAGGAAACGCAGCAACTGGTTGCGCGGCCAATCCGATTCATCGCTGTCTTCACCCACTTTGTCTCCATCCCTTTCCCCGCCGAAGGTCGACCAACGAATGTATACCTCGTGGTTCCATTCCAGCAGGAACTTCACAAGTTTGCGGACTGGCCTGCGCGACTGCCCCTCTTCCAGGCGGAGGGTCGCGCGCGTGGGCAGCTGGGGGGGCGTTGGGCGGAGGGAGTGCAGGCAGGGCGCACCCGAGTGTAACATTGTCATTGGGGATCCTCACCAACCGTGCCCCAAGCCCGTTGAGAGTGCTGGGTGCGACGTCCCAAATGTGCACCAAGCATCTCCTGCAGGCCCAGCTGGCATTCCATTGCCTTCTGATCCACAACGATGGCATTGCTTCCCATGCTGGGAGGCCTGTGCGGTCGCAGCGCTCTGCGCCTTCTTCAGGGCGCCAAGTGAAGCACCCCAGGGCGGGTGTGCCTGCCGGCCATTCGAGACCTGGGGTGCGCGGGGGGCAAAAGTCGCACTTGGCCGAGTCGCATTTGCTACGGTACGCCTCTGCACCGAACCTGCCGTCTGAAAGCCTTTGTGGTGGCAGCGTGGTGCCGGCGCAGGTGGGGCGGTAGTGGCGCGTCGTACGAAGTAGGAGATCCTTGAGGGGGACCGCGGCTGCTGTGCCCTTTGGTTCCTGCAGCCCCAGTGGGGGCCCGTCCAGGGATGGAAGGGTTCTTGCCCTCTTCTGCTCCCGGTTTTCCAGTAGCCTGCTCTTGTGCTCCTGCAGTAACCACTGCATGGACTTCTTGCTGAAGCGCTCCGCGGGCTCTGGCTCAGGGAGAGAAATGCCCTTCTTTTCCAATGAGGCTACCCAACAGCGTTCGCAGAGCCATCTGCAGTTTCTCCCCTTCGTGTGCGCCTGCAGGCGGTTCTGGGCGAATAGCTCGCGGGTGTAGTCGTCTTCCCAGGTGCCTGCGGAGCCTTGGGGCCCCCCGCTGTGGCATCCATCGCAGCTGTACGTGGCCTCCTTCTGTAGCCTGCTGAAGCGCCCATCGTGCACAACGGGGGAAACCGGCGCAGTACCTGGGGCAGGTGAGGCGGGGATGTATTAGTCGAGGCGGTGGTTGGAGATGGCTATCCCTCCGCCTATGTACTGTAGGTCCTCCATGATACGTGGGCATCCCAGCCCGATCTCCGACCCTGCCAGCGCGGTGTGAAGTAGGCAGATGGAGCACTCCCCGTCGTGCAGCCGGGTCACGTCGGCTGGCTGCACAATGTCTTCTGGTACGCGTAGGGGAGCTTCCGAAGTGAAGTCGTGCGACCCCATCCCTGCCCAAGTCTTTGGACAGCCGTGCTTGTCAGCAATCTTGTGGTGGTGGGCAAGGTTGCCAAGGTACTCGCGTGGCGAATGACCTTGGCGAGCTTGGCGTGGAGATTCGAGGTCCGCCAGTTGGTAACCCCACGTCGTGGCGAACTGCGCGCGGAACTCTCTGTGCGCTTCCTGCCCCGGGAGGCACAGGCCCATCATTGCTTGGAAAATGTCCCCAGTGACCTCGGGGTTTGGGAAGGGCCATAGCGTGGCCCGGGGCTCACGTAACTGCAGCATCATGACCACCAGTAGTACTCTGAGTGCGTGTGGGGAGAGCAGCTGTCCGCCAGCACTGATAAGCGCGTCTGTAAGCTCTGTATCGATCCCCTCGTGCTTGAACAAGGCGTTCAGGTTCTCCATACCTGGGTGCAACCTGTGCCGACGGCACTTGCAGGTGGTAAAGCTCCATGCCGCTGGAAACTGATGGAGCGCGTCACGGGGGGTGCAGTGACTTTTCCTCTTGGGGGCCCTGTTGGAGCCCACCATGTGAGGTAGTGGTGGGAGCGACTCGTACGCGACCCCAAACTGCTTGTCGTTCCATGGCGCGCCGAGCCCGAGGAACCAGACGATGGCCGCCCACGTGAGGTTGTATACCCGATTGCTCGCGTCGGTCCCGACTTCCACGTCAAAGCAGTAACCCAGATGGCTCCATACCTTCCTGTCAAGACTGCCTGGCTGCCTGGGCGTGGCCTCCATTTGAAATTGGTGGGGGCGTAGTCCAGAGGTGGTGTACAGCAGGATGCCCGTGAGAGTGGGTCGTCGACCAGCGCCTGGGTGCTGTCCGAGAGGGCGGCCCCAAGCTTTGCCCACGAGAACTGCTCATCCAGTGGTGCTGCGATGCGGTCCGTGAATGAGCTCTCCAATTTGGCCTTGGCCTTCCTGATGGCGTCGTCCAGGCCTTTTACACTGTCGTCCCCGTCATGTGTGGGAGCAGCTGGGATCCACGACTCCAGGTCCTTGATGAGGTCAAATCCCTCGTCACAGCGTGGGGAGGTCCGGTTGCCCAGGTCGTCCTCTTGGAAACGGACCCAGAGCCTGGCCATCCTCCCATATTCCGAGAGCTCCCTGAGGTGCGATCCCGTGGCCGTGCCGAACATTCCTCCATCCCCGATTATGACAACGTGTGACTTGGCACGCGTGATAGCGACATTGACCCTATTGGGATTGTCCATGAAACCCCAGTCGTGGAAGTAGTTGGACGGCGCGGTCAGGTAGATCACGATGTCTGCCTCGCCGCCCTGGCTGGAGTCGATGGTGGAGATGCTGAGCCTGCCGCTGGCCAGGTGTTTCCCAGCTACCTGGCATATTCCTTGGATTTGTAAACCGATTCCGTTGGATTGGGAGCCCCATTGCTCGAAGACCTGTTCGTGTCCTCGTTGGTCCCGGGGGTGGAGAGGGGGGTCGCATGGCCCTTTGAATTCGCCTTTGCCATCTCCTTTACCCCTGTTCCTAGCCTGTCCGAGGGAGCCGATGATGCTGCGGCCTGACTGGGGCCAGCCCCTCTCGAGCACCGCACACTGAAGCTGGTAGCCTACCACGACCAGGACTGCGGTTCCTTTTTCCGTTGCAGGCATGAGGGCCCTCACCACGCCCACCGTCTGCGCGGTCTCTGGGATGTTCGCGTAGCCAGAATGAAGATTGGAGGTGACCTCGACTGAGGGGTTGTCGACCAGGAGAAACCGGTGCCTTTCTTCAGAGGGCTGCGGTGGGGGTTGAAGGTCCCGTAGTAACGTCTCCATGTCGCCTGTGGTGGTATTGGCCGATTCAGCTAGCGTCCAGAGCCTTCCTTCGTCCCAAGGTCGTACCTGCTGCCACGGTAGTCCTTCCACGATAAGCCTCTGCGCCAGGGGATTGGTGAGCCCTGTCCGAATAGCCTTGTTGTAGAAGGCCACGTTCGGCCACGAAAGGAGGAGAGGATGCGCGCGGTAGCATAGGTTCAGCTGTACCACTGCTGGGTTATCCCCGCCTAGTGCATTGCACGGCTTGTCGAATATGGAGAGGCAAAGTCCCCTATCAGCCGCCTTTCTGGAGAGAACCGTGGGGGGTAGCTGCCTGGGGTCACCAACCAGTAGTAGGTGTCCTCCTGACCGTATGACACTGACGAGGGACATTGCCGCCATGAGTTCGTGGGCCTGTCCCGCCTCGTCGATGATGAGCAAAGCTGTTGGTACCAGCTTGAGAGACTCAGCCGCCTCGTGGGTAGCGATAACCAGCTTGGCGTCGCTTAGTAGCTGAGAGCGAAAGGACTGGAGCTCCTTGGATGGTCCGTTCTGCTTGGGCGGGCGGTCATGGGTCCTCTGAAAGTGCCCCACTGGGGTAAGGGACGCAATCTCCGGCGCCACTCTGGCGTCCTTCGCGAGCCTGACACACCTGTTGGGAAAGCTGGTCTCACCAGCCAGCCTGTTCTCCTTGTGCGCAATCCCGAGCCCAATAGCGGGCTGATCGGCTGCCGTATTCGACCCCGCTGTGAGGGCCACCGACTGCCTCGAGGGAAGTGAACTAGCCCATGCGTCCATGGTGGCCACCGTGAACAGAGTCTTGCCAGTCCCTGGGGGTCCATGCGCAATCGTCACGTGGTGTAGGATGGTGGCGGTCAGTGATTTGGCCGCGTTGTCGTTTAGACGGTGTCGTCTGGCGGCCTCGTTGAGGCTGTCGACGGGAGGAAGGTTGCGCACTCGCTGGAGGACCTGCCCGATAGGTCCATCAACCTCATCGTCCGTGAACGGTGTGACCGCTTGCGACTTGCTGTGCTGCTGCAGCCTCGTCTCTTCCGCCGCCGTTACGCCCGGTAGGCCCAGCCCTCCGCTCTCAATGGTGGCCCTCGCCCTTGCCCGGAGGGAAATGCTGCGCGCCCTCGTATTCTCCACTTCGTTGGCCCTTAGCCTGTCACTCCGTTGGGTGGTCCGCAGATTGAGGTAGAACGTTATCACGTCCAGTGAAGAGCCCACCAATTCGTCCGATGCCTGTTGCAGCTTGTAGATCTCGCTGATGGCCTGGTAGATTCTCCAGTACTGCAGCCTCGATGGCGCTCTGTCAAGTCGGAACAGGACTTCTCTCTTGCTGCCTGCACTTGGTTCCTTGCCGAGAGCCAGAAGCTCCTCCGCCTCCTTGGAGTCGCACCATGCCAGGGCCCGGTTGGTGGGATACCTTCTGCCTTCCCTGAGCTCCATTACGACGCACTCGTTGCTGGGGATGTGGCCACCAAATTCCGGGGGCCACACAAGCCTGAGGGAGGCAACCTGGTCCTCTGTCGGATTGGTGAGGCTGAGGAGCAGCGCCCGCGACTGTGAGTCCTGTACGCCGTCCACTCCCTTGAGCGACAGCCGGAATTCACTAGGCCATTGCAGGTGTAGGAGTGTCTTCCCGTCCTGGGGGGGGGGAACGCCTGGCGAAGCTTGTATTTATCGAGCGTGTGGCAGACCGACAGCTCGTGCGTGGGGTTACCGCCACCTCCACGGCGCAGCTCCTCTTGCGTGCCAGATCTGTTCTGGCATTTACTGAGCCGTCCCATGTCGTCTCTGTGGGGGCCATGGTCTCCGTCCATGCCAGTCTGGTCAGAGTGATCCCCCTCTGTCGCAGGTCCTGCTCCCAGTATTTTGGCAGGTTAACTCCTTCTGAGATTTTCCCCGGGGGGACATGCAGACGGAACTGGGCTCCAGGGCGTTCCGCTGGCACGGAGAACATCTGCGCGATAGCCTTGGCTGCGGTATCAGCTGGGGGGTCTGGGGACGTCTGCGCGGGGAGCGGGCGGCGGCTGCTGGTCCAACCGAGGTCCACCCCCCTTAGCGACCCGCCCCGCTCGGTGGGGCATTGAGACGACGCCCTGCTGGATCCGACCAGCCTGTCGCGCAGGTTGGGGGGGGCGGCCCCTCTGCGCTGTTGCGAGGGGGAGGCGGGCCGCTCCCTCCCGCAGTCCTTATGCTGAGACATGGGTTGATCCTCCCGCCCCGTCGGTGGGGGTTATGAAGCTGAAATCGTCGTCCCGAAATGGAAATTCGACCGGTGCGTGGTCCCAGTCATCCGGGATAGCCCAGCCCGGTAAGTGCAAATGGCCCTCTTTCGCGTCCGGACAAGGGAGTTCCCGCCCCGGCCACTCGTGTCTCTCGATTACGAGATTGGCGGTGCAGTCTCTGGTCCCCCCTCGGGTCCGGGCCCAAAGGTTGCCTACCTGAGTGTAGCACCTGGGATCAGGCCATCCGTGTTCCTTCTGCTTGGCGGCCTCCTGGTAATGTTCGATACTCATGAGATGCGCCTTGCCGTCACAGTGCTTCTGGCAGACCTCGCACCACCAACGCCACTCTGTAAAGAAATGCGCCCATCGCATCCAGGGGCAATCACGGGCCCGAAAGGGCTTGGTCGTACCTTCTGCACTGGGGCCACTCTTGCAGGGCTCGAACGGAGACTGCCATCTGGCAAGGGGCCCATTGTTGCTCCTCTTTACCATCCCGTGGCGGCGCAATGGGGGGAAGTGCGGCCGATAGCTGCGGGTGCTGGAAGAATGCCCAGGGGGGGAGTAGCTTGAGCCGACACGGCGCGGGCTCAGATGCTGCGGCGATCGGACGGACGGGGAACCGAGCGAGGGGGATCAGGGAACGGGGCAGGAGGGGGATGCGCGAGAGAGTGGGCAACCTCAGCCGCCAATGGGGTCGCACAGGCAGGCGCTGCGGGGGGGGGGCGCACGGGAAGTGGGCGGGAATGGGATGGACGGCCCCACTCCACTGAGCGCGGGAAGTGACTGCCGTAACGCCTTCCCTGCGGAGACGTCTGCCCAATACCCCCCTATGGTGGCCAGACTGTCAGCCGCTTTGTTAAGTCTGCGTCTGACGGCTTGCCATGTGAGTACCCAGCCTGCCCCCTCGACCTGTCCCAAGGCCTCCTCCATCTGCTGAGCCAGGTGTAGTATTCGGTATCTGGCTGTGCTAGCACCGTACCCTATCGCAGCTAGGTTGTCGCCGACAATCCGCGCAGTGCGGGTAGGGCTGTTGATGTGGGGAAGCAGTGCCAGCCCGGCACGACAGCCTGCAACCTCGGCCATTCGGGCGTTGCTGCAGTCTGGGAGAGCGACTATGGCAATGGCGAGCACACGGGGTGCCCCGGTGCTGGGGTTGTGGTGCCAGAGAATGGCCCCAGCACCAGAGACTTTCTCGCCTTCCCCAATGGATCTTGCCCCCCCGTCAAAGGTGACCTCGTAAGGCCACTGGGTGGAGTCGGAATCGGGAAAAGGGGAGTCGCGAACGGTTATCTCGTCGCCTGGCTCAAGTCTGATGCTGGCCCTGGGGAGTCTGGTGGTGTGCAGGCGACATTCGCGGCAGAAGGTCGACGACCAGCGCGCGGTTGGAGAGTTGTCAGTCCTTGGGCATGGGAACCAACCTCTGCCGGGAGGCATCCACGCGGCGCGGCTATGTGTGGCCTGCACCACCACCAGCCTGTCGTCTGGATTGCAGTGCCTGCTGACCACCGGGAGCCTCCGCAGTTCGCCTCCAGCTCTGTCTGCGTGCCTTTGTGCGCGGGGCCCGGCAGCCCCACAAATTGCCCCAGTGGGCGGGGGATTCGGGTTGCACGTGTGGCAACGGTCGCGCCGCGCGGTCCACGCGACCGTTTCGTCGTGTCTGCCACTCCTGGAGGGGTCGCTCTCAGTCTGTTCGTCCTCATCGCTCTCTTCGTGGGGGTCAATGTCTGGGGTGGTCAACCCTCGCAGGATGAGAGTGGCAGCGCCGCTTGCTTCCAGGGGGGCGGCAGTAAGGTTGACGCAGTAGCGGAAGGAGATCTGGTGTAACACTTTGGCCAGCAGCGGTTGGTGCCCGCCCTCGCTTGCGATCGCTTGGGCGAGGGCGGGCGGGTCGTCGGGCCCACGGATGGTGTCCCAGACGAGAGCGGCCGCCGGGCACCAATGCCAGACGTGTTCGGTTGTGGCTTCTCCCAGCCCACAGAGCGGGCAACGTCCGTGCGGCCCTTCCCTGGTCGGCGGCCTCAAGAGCCCCCCCGAGCTAGCGCAGGCGCAAGCTTGTGATCTCAGGGAGGGGGGGGGGAGTATCAGGGGGGGGCGTTTGCCAGAGGGCGAGGGCGCGGGGTCCGTTACCGATGCATGTACTACACCAGGCAGCCCCCTCGTCATTCGGGCCGGCTGTGATCCACACTCTGCCGGCCGGCGCCCCACAGGGACATCTGCGGGGTACTCTTTCGTCATTCCCCCTGCGCCTTGCCGGGCCTGGCAGGCCGTTGCTGAGCACCCTTAGCACGTGGTACGCACAGGTGAAGGTGACGCAGTACCGTAGCAGCTGCCACTCCTCACCCAACGAGGGCTGCCATCTTCTCCCTTGGCTGGTTTTGTGACGCCAGGCGGTGAAGTGATGACTGTTCATCTGCGCCCAGGCCGCCACGTAGGTGATTCTGCCGTATTGCCTGCCCCCCAATAGGTGAGGGCGTTGCCTCAAGGTGAGCAGGGCCTGGGCGGCCTTTCGTTATGTGATCATTTTGGGCCGCGGGGGGCATGCCTCTGGGGCCTGGGCTGCTCGGCCACTTCAGTTTAGCAGCTTGTTCCATATGGTGCCGGCCCGCTTCCTGAGTGTGCAGGGCCTCCAGAAGTCCCCGAGCGCGAACGCTCTTGCGGCAACAGCGCGGGCTGTTGCTGCAGGGCATCTGCGTGTGCCCTGCACCTGGAAGCGTATGCCAAGTCCGGTCAGGCCTATGTCGGGAACCCAGGATGCCCTGGCCAGCCCGAGGGCAGTTCTCAACTGGGCGCACATTTCACGCTCCTGTGTCACGTCCGGGGGGGCGTAGTGGGCAGCGCAGGGGATCAGAGAGACCAGGTACGCGTTCCACGCAGCGGCCGTTCTGGAAGGAGACATCTTGGCCAGGTGCAGCGCAAGGGATCTCTCCCTCATCCTGGAGGGGGGGCGGTTCCACGTGTCCTTGCGTAATGCCTCCTCTTGCTCTCCTGTGAGCCCTCCGTTCTCCGGGGGTTCGCCCCTTTCTGCTGCTCTGGATACGACCACTGCCCCCAGGCACGGCCATTGCTCCCTCGCCGCCGATCCTCCAAAGGGGGTGTGCTCCATGAGTGTGCGCCACCATCCTTGGTCTCCCGCTGGTACGAGCGCTGTCTTGAACGCGCAGCTGAAGGTGCGTTGGTAGTGTGTGCACCGTATGGGACCACGATCCCCCATGTAGCTGTTGATCAGAGCCTGGATCGAGAGTGCAGGGGGCCCCGAGATGAGCACGCTGTCTCCATCCTGCTCAAAGTGTACGGGGACCTCCTCCAGCGCCGCGCGGATGTCGGGGGAGTCATCGGCGCGCGCCCCCCCTGCATCTGTGCGCTTCGACCAGGAGCCCAGCGGCCTTGGCGGCCCAGGGGAGTGCGATTGCTGCGCGTAGAGCCTGTCTTGTTGTGCTTACGAGCGCGGCGAGGTCGTCTACGTATGTGGGGTCGTCTTCTTCTGTGATGGATGCAATGGCGCTTATGAGAGGGTCGTATCCCAAGCTCCACAGGAGGGGGGAGGCGGTGCCACCCATGCCGACGGATCTAAGTAGGCGGCGTTCTGGCCCTTTGTACTTGCCCTTACACGTCTTAACCTTCCGCTCGATAACCAATGCTTTTAGGGCGTTGGGTAGCCATGAGGGGAGTCCCCACCTCTGTAGAAGGGCATCGACCCATTGGAGCGAAATCCTTTCGAACGCTTTGTTCTGATCGCAGAAGATGACGGCAGTGCAGGGGGCCTCGCCCAGACTTGAGGCGGTGCGCTCGATGCAGTCCTCTACCACCGCGTGATGCCGACCGAGTAGGGCGGCTCAACCAGGACCCGGTGCGGTTGGCGGTCTGGGGGTAGCGCTCAAGTGTTGAGTAACCGTGGTGATGTTGGGACCACACTGTCCCCCTCTCTTGGCCGCTCGATTTGGACTTAGGAGTGGTTCGACGACTGGGCCAATAAGGTCGGCCAGAGATGCTCCGTAGAGACGCCGTATGCAGGTGGGGAGTTGGAGCGGCCTCATGTCGTTGGGCCCTTCAGCGCCTGGTTTCTTCCCAATCCAGACCAGGAGGTCGACTGAAGGCCCCAGTACCTCGTCGATGAGGTTCGGGTTGGGGTCCGCTGCGTACCATGCCTGGGCGAGGAGGCAGGCGACGAACCTTGCGCCTGGGTGAAAGGCTTCGTACGGGACCCCGTCGACCCCTGGGGCGCCCCCGCTGGGGGTGAGGACGGCGGCAGCTAGCTTTGCCCAACAGGGGGCAGGCCGACTAGATATGTCAGTGCCGGGGTGCCCCAAGAAGTACTGATCGAGGAGCCGGCCAGCTGAACTAGGAAGAGGGGGGGGCTGAATGCCAAATCGAGCTGCGGCTGTCCCACAGTACCTTATCAACCTGGTTGGGCCTGTCGTGCCAGTTACCGTCGTGGTCCCTTACTCCTAGAATGGCGTTGGTATTTTATATATTTCTCGCCCAGTCCTGTAGTGGGCCGCGAGGGGGGAGCGCTCTGCTCCTGGGCCTCGTTGGACGGGGGATAGGTGCATCGCCCTTCGCTGTGTGACCTCCGCGTCCCAAGTCTTGAGCAGAGACCTGCCTGATCTGGGGTTAGGTCGTGTCCGTCCCATCCAAACTCTTGTAGCCAAGCTGCCAGGGCCCCCACCGGGCGTGTGACTTGTTGTCTCTGGCTGGCTGCCGCCAGCAGCATCCCCGTTGAGGCTCGCGCTCTGTGCGACTTCAACTTTTTCCACCAGTCCTGTAGAGCCGCGGCGAGGGCGTGCCTCCGGGATCTCAGGAGGGTGGGAAGGACAGGGGGGAGGAGAGTGCGGTTCTCTGGACTTCCTGGTGCTGGAGCGGGGTCGCTGGGCAAGCGAGAGGCGTCGCCATCGTCGTTCTGGGTGATGGTCGGGGAAACCTCCTGGGCGAGCCGGCCTGATCCAGTCTGAGGGCTGGATTAGGCCGCATAGGTTGACGGTTGGAACGCCGAAGAGGATCTCTAAGTCTGCGTAGATCCTGCGAAGCCCCACGTGAGCGGCAGTTGGGAGTTTCCTCAAATCTGCCGCCCTCATGGTGTCGTCCCTTCTCGCTCTCCTTGCGCCCTGGGGGTCGAGCGAAATGAGGGCATGATCTGATAGAGTGAGCCGCCACAGCTTCCGGGGGTCGTATGCATGGATGTGGTTGATTGGGCAAGCACAGATGTCAATTTGGGATTCACTCTCCTTGTCAATCCTGGTTGGGCCGTGCATGTGGATGGCGACGGAGCCGGAGCTGGTTAGGATGTCCCTCAAGAGGGCCGCAGCCTCCACCTCTCCGTCCCTCGGGTGTTGGAGTTGCAGGTTGACGTCCCCTCCCCAATAGGTGTCGAGAGGCTCCCATCGTTCCGCAGCCGATGCGATCTCTGCCAGGGTATATTCCTGCCTGGCGTGTGTGTGTGTGTGTGTGTGTGTGTGGGGGGGGGGGGGTAGATGGATGCAAGGCGAATTCTCGTTTCGCCCTGCTGCACTATCGCTGCTACTGCGCAACAAGGCACCATGTCTTGCTGGCCCAGGAGGGGGCTTCCGTGCGGGGGGAGAATCCCAACCCCACCAGCCAGCCCTCCTGTGGGCTCCAGGAATCCCGGGGAGGCAACCACCATGCTCGCCGGGAACATGGTCTTCCACACCTCGGCCTCATGCTCGGACCAGTGTGTCTCCTGAATGAGGGCGATTCTATTGTTCAGAGTGACCTGCGTTAGAAGAGCGTGCTTGACTCGGTTCTTGCTGGCGGCGCAGCTTCTAAGGTACCTGACATTCCAGCTAGAGAACCTGGGGAGGGAAGTATGGGGGTGTGTGCTCAAGGCGCGCATCGCGTCGTCAAGGGACAGGGTGCCACACAAGTCATCCCATGTGGGGTGCGTCCAAAGTGTATGGTGCAGCATCGCCCATAGGCTCCTTGGCGCCCGGATGCTGCGGTGGCATCTTTCTTCCAGTGCTTCGTTGAGTGCGCGACGAGCCTGCTCCCAGGCGCGCGCGCGCATTCCCGGAACTCGCAGGTGCCGGGGAGGGGACCCCAACGCTCAGTGGAGCGTGTTGGGGTCCCTGTCAGAGTCTAGGGGCGCTGCATCTCTGGGAGAAGGGCTTCCTCACGTCTCATTTGCTCTGCGATGTCGTCTGGGAATGGGTGGTTCTGGAGCTGGGCCCACGGGCATTGTCTCCCTGCGTAGGTACTTGCTGCCACCCATGCTCTTGCTATTTGCTCGTCCTGGGGAGCTGGGGCCCGGGCCATGGCACTGTGCCCCCCCGCCTTCCATGCTTGCATTGCAGTTACCACCCTTCGCTGGAGGCACCTCGGGTAGAAGTGCATGCCGACAGCGTCATATAGCGCCCTGCCGTTTATTCCGAGCCCACGGTAGTAACCCGCTAGGCCGGTGGCCCGGGCTCTCTCCTCTGCGTTAGGGGGTCTGAGCCCATGGGCCCTTCCTTCCTTGACCAGCCATCTACCCCAGGCCTTGACTTTTTCCTCTGCAGCCGGGCTCTCCCTTTCCTTCCCCGACATCACCAGTCCGAGGCCTCCCGTGCATCCTTCGAACCGTTGCTCTGCCCCGCATTCTGCAAGTATCCGCGCGGCTCCTAGCCTCAGCTCCGTCGGATTTCGTAGGAACCATATGTGGGTGTTGTCCTCGTTGTACAGGAGGCAGAGGAGATGAGTCTGGTAGCTACTGGGCAGCATGGCGTCTGGGTCGTCTTGGGCCACCCTGGACTGTGTCCATGTGGGTATTCATCCGTCGGGCCTGTGCGCCTATCTGGGTTGCCAGGGGCTGGGGAGCCGGTGATACGTTATTGCGTTAGAGGGAGGGGGGAAGTTCGCCATCCACAGTCTCCCCCTTGGGCTGGCCACATGGTCTCCTGCGTTCATCGCGACAGCCCGTTCAGGGCTGAGATCGCCCATGGCGGCTCTCATGGCATCTCGATGTGTCAGAGGCATGGAGGCCACGTTTTCTACTACCACGAGCGTGTTGACGTCTGGTCTCCTTTTGTTAGCGAGGTACCACGCTGTAGGGATGGCGAAGAAGTGGTGGGACTGTGCGCCTGCCAGTCCATCCCTACCGGCGTGCCTACATGCGGCCGCCAGGTTGTTACATGGCGGTCCTGCGACTATTAGGAGGGCGCTGCCTTGTTCCAGCGAGTCTAAGTGTATTTCCCATGGGGATATATTGTCCTGGGGGTCTTTCCGTCTGAACAGGTCCCAGACGTCCTCTGCTATCTGCCTGTGCTGTGGGCCTCCGTCCTGGGGGTCTGGCGTGTTGGCCCATCTGCGCGCAACCGCCTGAGCCGCCGTCCTGTTGTGCTCCACGAACACGGAAGTTCGGAATCTGCTGACTGCGTCCAGCTTTTGGGCGAGGTCTCCTATCGCGAGCCTGGCGATGCCCCACCCGTCGAACAGCGAGACCATATGTAGCGGGGCTCCCCCCCCGTCCGAGGTGGTCTGGGCCGCGGGCCCGATCCCTTCTGCTCCTTGTGCCTGCTGTGTGAAGTCCCGTTCAGTCGGTTCCTGGACCTGCAGTCTGCCCGTGGTGTCGTTGGCCGCCTGGATGGGCTCTAGGTGGACCGTGCCTTGTTCGTGCAAGGACTGCACGGTCTCCCGAATGGTGTCGTTGTCTAGTCCTGCTACCTGGTAGGAGGCCAGCACCTGATTGGGTGGGGCTATTGGGGCGAGCCCGGTTTCGCTGTCCCTGTGTTGTGACCAGACCTGTTGCAGGACGTCAATGGGCTGCGGGGCTGCAGTGGGCCCGTTGGGGGCGTGGGGGCTGGTTCTAGGTCTCACCCTCCTGGTTCTCTCCCTTGTCCCTTGTTGGTCGGATAATGTGCGCGTGCGTGCTCTTACCGCCCGCGCCTGCGCAGGCGCTCTTGGACGGGTCATCCGCATTGTCATCAGGGTTGGCAGGTTGCCTCTCGCGGCCCTCGAGGCCCTCGTCCCTGTTCTGCGCCTCGGTCTAGGTTCCTGTTGGCCTGTTTGCCGATTCCGTCTGCTACGGCTCCTGCTGTGCGCCCTTTCCGCGCCCCTCCTGGTTCCGCTTCTGCCTGGGTCCTCCCTCTGCTCAGTGGGTTGCTGCTGCGGTTCGGTTCCTGGGGCACTTCTTGCTCGCGGTCGCTGCTGCCCCGGAGCGCATGTCCCTCTCTGCTGTGGGGTCGGAGTGGATTCTGCCCCAGCCGCCTGCGGTGGCTCCGGGGGACCCCCCAGAGTAGGCCCCCCCTGAGGATGGGCCAGGTGGGATCGACCCATCTCAGCCTGGCGTGGCCGGAGCCCGGGCTATTCCCAGCGGCCACAGATAGCATTCCTTCTATTACCTCCGTGGTTGAAGTGGAAAAGGGGACTGTGGGTCCTCCTGCGTCGAAGTTCCTGCCAACCGCTTCCTGCAGGTGCGCACGCGCGTCGTCTGCCGAAAGGGCAGCACTCTTTGATGTAATGCTTCTTCCATTAAGGCTCCTCGTGCCAGTTGGGGTGCGCCGTGTCCAGTAGGCCTTGAATGGGGTGAAGAGCCTGTGCGCGACGCGTGCCCTTGTGAATACTTGTCGTATTTGCTTTTCGAGTTGCACCACACACGTGCCCCAGCAGATGGCGCTTGGAACGGCCCTCCACCTTGTCTCGTCATTGCGCCCCAGTCCACTCCACTGAGCTGGTGGGCCGAAGGCGCGGAGCGTCTCGGCAGTGATGTCGAGGAGCCGTTCCCATTGGCGTCTCATGCAGGGGTGGTGGTGAATGCTCGGCCGGGGGGGGTCTCCTCTTCCCAGCGGGTCTCCAGGCGGGGAACGCGCGACGCTGTCCGGGGGTGGCCTCGCCGCACCCGCCTGTGCCACTGGCGTCCTCTCGGCCCGTGTCTCGCCTGCCGGCTGGCGACCGTCGGGGTTGCCCCCCATCCTTACATCTACCCGGTCGCTACTATCTGCTTGCGGGTTAGGAAGTGCAGTAACCGTGTGCGAGCCTCTCGCGCGTTCCGGCTGGGGGGGCCTGTCTCTGCGGAGGCGGCTCTCCTGGGTAAGCTTCTGCTTGTCGCTCCTGTGGGGGTCTTGTTTCCGAGGGTGGGTCTGAGCGCGGGGGAGCCTGTGCTCGTTGGCTCTGCCCTCTCGTCTGCTCGGTCTCTCGGCGCCCTTCATCCGTCTCCTGCATAGGCTCATCTGCAGCGCCCCCCCTTGGGGAGGCGTTAACGGAGGAACCTCCTGGGGACGCCGAGGATGTAGCATTGCCTTCTCTGTTGTCACCTTGCCGTCGTCTCGGAATGCCTGATGCCGTTTGGGAGTCCTGACTGCTGTGGCGCTCTGCTTGCGGAGCCCCTGCTTGTGCGGCTGTCCCTGCGCTTGACTGTCGGCCCGGGGGGTCGCCGGGTGGGTTTTGTTGTTCCCGTGGCACGTTTCGATGCGACGCTTGCGGCTCGCTCCGTTCTCCGCGGTGCACTCCCTGTGCGTGGCCCTGTCTGGCCCGCGCGCTCGGCGCCCCCGTCTCACCCGTGAGGTTCGCGCTGCTGTTCCTATGAGTCCTTCGGGGCCTGGGGGCCCTCCCTGGGTGGTGCCGCAACCTGTCTTCGCTGGCTGCCCTTCTGAGTCTCTCATCTAAGTCCTGGATGCCTTCCAGCGTGCCCGGCACCAACCTGTGCGCAGCGTCGCTGTCAACGTCTGCTCCCCTGCTCCCAGGGACCTCGAGCCAGGGGTGGTGGGCAGTAAATGTGAGGTCTGACTCAGGTGATAGCCACTGAGCGAAATGGAGTTGTCTGGTGACCTCCTCCTTTATGCCTAACTCCCTGATGAGTTGGTTCAGGTGATCTCTTTCCAGCGTAGCAGGGTCCGTTAGCTGAAGTATCCTGATGGCAGCGTATAGGTCCCAATTGTCTCTTCTGATGGGTGTGCCTTCGTCCTGTCGCAGCTGTTCGAGTACCAGCCTGGTTTGAATACCTCTTGCCAGGTCGTGCGTGCTCTGCTCATCGATACACGCCTGGAACTTACCGAGCATGCCTAGTGCGCACGCGACTGCATCGCTGTCTGCTCTGACCAGCGCGCCGTCTGCGCGGGCCCGCATCTTGTGCGCGAGCACTTCAGCCAGGGGGGGGGTATGTTCTTGGTCGGGCTGGGCCTGGTAGAGAGTCGACTGCCGCATGCATTCTTCGGGGTATCATCGATTCCCGAGGCTGGCTAGTGCTGATCCCCAAGTCTTGAGGTCTTGGTCTTGGCGTCGATGCATCGCCCAGCCTCGCTAGATGCACGGCCCCGTGCAATAGCTGTATGGCTACTCTTATCATCGGTCGGTCCGCCCCACGGCTGGCCGCTCTCAAGTCGGCGTCCGCTGGCAGGGCGATAGTGATCCACATGGGGGTGGAGGTGTAGAGGTGTCCGTCCTCTCCGCTAGTGGTGAACGACACAGCTCCGCCCGCCGCCACCGCCGCTGAGAGGTGCTCTCCTGGGTGTAGTATGGTGCTATAGTCCCGCAGGCCGCCCCTGCCTTCCACCGTCGCCCGCCTCGCGGGGAGTTGCCCTTCAAACCCGCACTCCACCTCGCGGAGCCAATCCCCTGGGATGTCCGGGGGGGATTCTTACCATGCTGTCTCCTTGTCCTCTGGTCGTTCCCTCAGGGAGGTGGCCATGCTCTGGTGTGTATGCTGGCTCCGGCAGAGCCGCTTGCTGCCGGGAACATCCGTGACCTGGTGTGGCTTGGAATCCAAGGGTCGGGGCGCAGTGACCTCGTTCTGGGGGAGCCAATCGGCCTTCCTTGCCGGTCGAATGCCGTGGACTCCAGTATCTGCGATTGCACCGCTCTCCTTGGGGCCTGTCTTACTGTTTGTTGTGCTAAGGCCGCGATGTGCTCCGCCTGTGCCCTGGGCGATCCTGCGCCCCCCCTGCTTTGCTCTCTGGTGGGGGTGGCTGGAAATATCCCCACCACCTGTGAGCCTACTGCGATGCAGCTTGTTCCGCAAAAGGCCGCCGACATATTAGTCGCCGCCCCGAGTCGGATTCTGACCTGCGCCATGTGTTGATAGCCCCCGGTGTCAGAAAACCAAGCGAAGACTGCCGTGACTTGCTCGACCGCCCCTGTCCCGACTGTTGCCTCCACGGCCCTTGTGATATCTTGCCTGCTTGTCTGCCCCAGGTCGGCGAGGTTCCATTCGAGGTGATGGCCTTCCTCAGGGTCCGAAAGTCTGATGAATGAGGGGCCTCCGCCCCATTCTCCTTCCAGAATGATCCTTCGGGGGCAGCGCGCGAAAGAGCCGCTTGCTGATCCAAAGACTAAGGGGAGCTTCTCCCCGAGATATCTCAGCATGGGGGCCGCTATTCTTTCAGGAGTCTTTAGTGGGAGGATTCCACCCCCATTGAGGCCCGCTCTGCACCCTAGGGCTGCTGCTGCCTCAGCCGCGGTTGCCAGTGCAATGCAAGTGGCAGCTCTGGACACAGGGATGTGTACGGAGTCTGATGCTTCCCTGGATCTCCAGGTGCTTCCGTTGGTGCCCCCGGCTAAGGCAGTCTGAGCGGCTACCTGCAGGGCCTCCATGTGGGGGTCGCTCTGTGCCAGGCCCCGTGTCGGTCCGTTGTGAGTGCGCCGAATCACGCGGTGGCATAGTGGCCCCAGCTTCCTCAGGAGGGTCTCGTCTCTCGGTCGGGAGATTTTAGTGGTAGCCCACTCCACGTTTACGGCCGCTCTTTCCGGGTCATCAGCCATTCGCCTCCATTTTAGAATCTGCGCCACCACCGCGTCGTTTTTTTTCTGTTCAGGCGTCAGTATGTGAAGCGCATCGCTGGTGTCCGGATCCTCACCACCCCAATGTACCACCACTGAGGGCGGGCATACCGTTCTCTGGGGGTGGCTAGCGATGTCAAACCGTGCCGCCACCAGCTGCAACAGGGGAGGGCTGCTGCGCCCAGTTATGATCGGGTTCCCTATGGGGAGCAGGTGTGTGATCATGTTGGTGGCTCTGTATCCCCATTGCGCACTGGCGATGGCGATGAGCTCGGTTGGGTCCAGGCCCCCCGGGGTAGGGACTCCGTGCCCCGTCAGTGCAACGACCTTGCAGGAGCTCATTCCTGAAGCTGCCGCAGCCAATGTGGCCTGCAGCTGGGGCGCGTCGGCGTCCGCCACGACGATGGTTGGTGCGTCTTGCCCTTCGTCCTGGACCCCCCTACTGCAAACTAGTTCTTTGATATGTTCGTAGGCGCTCGGGCTGAACAATGCTATGGTGGTGCCCGTATCGTCCGCATGTCTGTCTCCAACCAACGGGGTTCTTGCAATAACGAGTTCGGCTCTCAGCTCCCTGACTGCTGCCATCAGTAGGGGTGTTGGGAGGGTTCCCGGCCCTCTTCCACTGGCGTCCCCTGGGGGATGCCTGGCAAGGATGGCCGCCCATCTGCCCTGTGTAATGCTTGGGGTTGCGTTCATTCTTTCTTGCCTGGATGGGGGAGCTGGGGCACTATTGCCCCCCTGCCCCTCTTCACCGTCGAGGTCGGAATCGGAGGGTGGGGTAGTGCTGTCTGGGCCGTCGTCCATGTCATCCTCCGCGTCCATGTCGTCAGGTTGCGCTGCGGGCCTCCTGCTGTCATCAGCGTGCTCCTGCATTCTCTGCATGTCCCTGACCGTGACGTATGTATTGGGCATCCGTATCGTCACTAGATCCGCTCTCAGGTAGTCCAGCTCCGAAGCTCTTGCGTTTGTCGCAGCCGCTAGCTCCACATATGTGATGTGGGGGATGATTGGGGTTAGGACCCCGCCCCTCAGCTGCAGTGTTGCTTGCGTCTCTCTGGGGGGAGGGTGTCCTGGGAGCAGCGCAGCTATGCTGCCTCTGCCATTTGGTCTGCAATAGGGGCAACGGACTGGCATGGCATTGTCTCCTCCTCTGAAGACCCCTGGCCGACTCAGCCCCCATTGTTCCAGGCATTCTTTGTGGAACCTATGCCCGCACGGGCCCAGAACTTCCACCGCCCCTCGGAGCTCCCCAGCGCAGATGGTGCATGTCTGTTCACCTTCCCCGGTGTCCCATAGCGGGATGTGCTCTGGCTGGCCTGCCTGGAGGGCAATCTCTGCGTCGCCCAGTGGGTCAGCCGCACAAACAATGGCCGAATAAATACTCCCCGTGGGGATCCGTGTTGTAACGCGTGCCTCTTCTTCTGTTAAGCACGCCCGAAGCAACGTAGCTTTGAGAAGGAGACATATCAGGTGGTTCCCGAAGGGAGAGTTTGCAGTGGGGGGCTGTTCCTCCCTTTCTTCCAATAAGCGCCTAATGTCATCTGGGGTGTGCACGTCGGCGACTTGCAGCCATGTGGCGAGGACTTCGAAGGGCCGGTTGTCTATGCCTCGTACCTGGAGCACCGGTCTCAATAGGGGGCCATAGTGGGGCGCGAGGCAGAGCCACATGGCTCTCGATATCCAACTCGCTGGGTCCAGTCGAGTTCTGGCTTCTCTGAGCAGTCCTTCTGCCGCTGTCTGGGCCTCTGACCCGTTGAGGGAGGTGCGGTCCACATTATGTTGCCTGGTTCTGCCCGCCGCTTCGTCGTCTCTCTGCGTGGCGTCGAGCGTCCGCATCAAGGCGTCCAGGGTTCCCCCCCTACTGAATACCTGTGCGGCACCCCTGCCGCTGTCGCTGGTGTGCCCCCCAGGCTGCTGTCTGGTGCTCTCGTGCCACGGGGTGGTGGTGCTTTGCGCCCTTCCTGGTGCGGGGGAGGTGGGCCGCTGTCTACCTGCTGCGCCGCCCCCGTGCCCGCTGCTTCGGTCCTGGGTCCGAGCGTCGCGCAATCGCGCGCCGCTTTCGACCGCCTGTCTGTCTGCTGCCAGCACCGCCTCCTGGAGTTGCCCGTGGGGGTCAAGCCACCTCATCGTGCTTTCCTGCAGCGGGGGGTCGATGTAGCCACCCAGAAGGGGGATGCGACCGTCCTTCCGATTTCTGTCGTCAGGTTGGCCGCCGCTAGTCCGAGTCTGTGGCGCGCCCCCTCCAGGGTGGCGACTCCCACCTGCTGCCATGTTTCGCCCGCCCTCCTCGCCAGGGACCTGGGGGCCCCCGTGGCTTCGAACGCATTCTCGAGTGTGGCCCTTCCTTCTTCTGTCGCTGCCCCCCATATGAAGGGCACCGCCAGCCGACTCCATGTCATGTTTGGTGGAATGTTGTCGCTCGCAACCCGGGCGCGGATGTCCTGGATTTCTTGCGGCACTCTCCTGACATTTCCTTCACTTCTGTGAGGTGGGAACGCCGTCGGACTTGGCGCTGGGGCGCTCGTGGCGCGTGCGTCGCCACCCCTGCTTGCGTTGCCCTGTTGGCGCTCATCTCGGGCTACCGGGGCCCCGATCCCTCTCGCTCTCGTCCGCGGGGCTATCGCCAGCCGCAGAGCCTCCCCGCGCGGGGTTCCCGGGACCAGGCTGTATGCTATCAATCTCCCGCTGCCTATGGCGGCCGCCACTACGGCTCTGCACGCCACCTCCGCTGCTTCAATCGCTTCGGGGCTTGCGTCCGTCGCCCATGTCCTGTCTGCCGGAGTGATGGCGAGGGCCTGGTCGATGAACGTGCCCCCGATTCTTTTTCGGAGCCATTCCACGTCCCCGACCTGGAGGCCTTCGAAGCAGCGTTGGTACCTGGTCCTTGGGTCCCGTGCGCCTCGGGTCGGGCCTCTCGCTGCAGGGGGTTGCGCCGGTAAGTTGGCGGCGGGGGCGCTAAAGGGGCACCTCGGAACCCACTCGCGAAGCTGGCCGCCGAGGGGGTGTTGTCGCATGGTGTACTGTAGGTGCGTCGTCGCCTCTATAGCCCATCCCATCGGTGCACAGCAGAGCCTGGCCAAGGAGCCGGCCGCTGCCCAGAGTGCTGGCTCGCCCCATGGTCCTGGCGTGCCGGGCATCCGCCCTTCTGGCAGGCCCCGCCCCCCGAGGTTATCCATTTCCGCCTCCGCCATGTGGCGCCACGCTGCGAGGAGCTCGGCTATCAGCCAAGACGGAGAGAAATTGGTGGTCTCTGATGGGCGACGCTCGCTGTCGACGTGGCCGGCGATGGGGGCGTAGCGGGCTCCCACCCTGGCCAGCTGGAACGTGAGCCTCGTGCCCAGCAGGTCCAGGGGGTGTTTGGGGGCTTCCAACTCGGTGGTGGTAGAGCTGTCCGTGTCAGTGGCCCATGCTGAACCTAGTCTGCGACACGCGATGCAGTTGCTCACGTCCTGCCTCATGTGCCAGCATCCGCAGTTCCCACATCTGTCTTTGGGCTGAAAGAAATCCCCACCCATGATAATTTTGGTGGTGCTGTTGACGGGCCACGGTCCTGTCGGGTTGTCGCCTTCAAAATCTCTGGGCCCCAATATGCCGGGGGGCTGTGGCTCAGCGCTGTGAATAGCTGGTATAACCCGCCCGTCGCGGCCTAGGCCCTGTTGCGGTGTTGAGAGGGCGTCCGTGCGGGCCTCGACCCAGTGTCCTCTGCTGATGGCCCAACGTCGGACTTCGCCGTGGTCCGGAAAGTGTACGGAGTTGCGGCGGTGCTCGTGGATTAGATGCTTGCAGATCATGGCCTTTCGTTCCAAGTTCGCGTCAGTAGGCCCATTGTCCGCCGCGTCGGGCGCAGGGCCACGCCGCCGCCTGGACATGCCCAGGAGGGTCGGGGGGAAGATCTGGTCCGTAGGTTCGCACATCCCTATGTCCGCGTAGAGGGCGGCGTGGTATAGAGTGTCATACTCTGCTTCCGCCGCTAGGGTTTCCTCCTGCGTAGGCTCATGAACATCTTGCATGTCGTCCCCGATGTCCGGGTCTTGTGCGAGACTGGCATATCGGAAGGCAAGCAGCTGGGCAGGGTCTGGCCCGATTCCACCTCGCCTAGCCTCGTGATCGGAGCCCGTGATGGACCAAACCAGCCATGCAAAGTCTAGGTGAATCATGGCTGTCGCGACGCTGCGGGCGTTCCCTGTGCCCCTCCGTTCTGTTTGGTTCCTGTCGGGCCGGTTTTCTCCACTTGCCGCTGGGGAATCGACATGCCCCGGGAGGTGCCGGAGCCGACGCCGCCTTATCAGCCCGACCAATCCTTCTTTCATTACCTGACTGCGGGGGGAGACCCTGCGTATCCTCCATGGCCCACCCCTAGGCTCGTGTCGCGAGAGAAGGGCTGAGAGGGGGCCTCCCCTCATGGTATTCCTAGGGTCCGTCGCTGTGGGGGCCCGGCAGGTGGCGTCGATATTACGAGACACCTCCCCTCCCGATGACGGGGGGGGCCCGACTGGGGATTTCGTCTCCCTTGCTCGCGATAATCCTCCCCTCCTGCGGGGCTGCGCGCCCTTGTCCTTGCATCTCGGGACGACCAGATGCGCGGCGGGGGGGAGGTTGGGCTGTGCCGACCCCAAGCATCCGAGTCCGAGGTGCTTTCATCGTCGGCACCCCAGTCGTGTTCCTCCTCGAACAGGAGCCTGTCGTCTTGCTCGTCTTCTCCTGGGTTCGACTCTCTTCCCGAGTCTGCCCCTGCCATGTTACCATGGCCGTGTTCAGCCTCGTGCCGCCCCCCCCGTCAGCGCTGTCTCCCCTCGGGTAAAAGGGCACGGTGGGGGTTATCTCGAGGTCGCCCCCCGAGTCGGGCACTGGGGCGGCCGCGGCTCGTTCCACGGCCGCATCGTCCCGGGGAAGCCAGGCTGTGAAGGCTGTGGGGGCGGGCAGTGTCCCTCCCCTTCCGCGCGGCTCCAATATTGGCGGCATTGCCCACCGCTGCTACTTCGGGGGGTACGGGCGCGTGCGCCTCGGCATCACAAGGGGGTCGATGCGCTGCGGCTAGGCCCTTCATCGTCTCGCGCGGGGGAGAGCGGGGGGAAGCGCAGCCGATAGCCGCGTTAACTGGTGAAATTGGAGGAGGAGAAAGGGAGGCGCGGCCGATAGCCGCTGGATCTGATGAAATGCACGGAGATGGGGGGTCACCGTCGGAGGGCGCTGTTTCTCTACTCGCCGCGTCTCTGTCCTGGGGCTGCGGGGGGGCCGTTTCCGCTGTTGACGGTACTCCCCCAGCATTGGACACTCCATCGCCCGGACTCTGATCGACCTGCCGCACTCCAGGTGGCGCGGCTCTTGCATCCTGCCACCCGGGGGGGTGAGGAGAGGAGGGGGTGCGGCCGATAGCCACGGTAACTGTTGGATCATAGGATGAGAGAAGGGAAGCATGAACGCCTCGGTCCGCGCCGTCCTGCGGGGGGTCAGTGTCCACTGTGGCTGGGGGGGGAGGCTCTGTCAACTGGGCAAGCTTCCAGGCCTGCCTCCCGAGCCTGCCCCCCGTCCCTATTTCCGACCGTTGTGGGCCGAGGAGTGTCCGCTGCTTGTGCCCACTGTGGCTCGTCCGCTCCGCTGCGAGGAGACGCGGGAGGTGTAGGGGGGAATGGAATGCGCTCACGGTTCCTCTCAGGGGCATGTCCCTCCACCAGCAACTGTAAGTTTTCCTCCCCCTCGCGCCTCGAGGGCGGTCTTGATCTCAGTGCTGGCTCGTCCTCGCGTATCGGCGGTGGTTGCACACTCTGCGGGGGAGATGTCTCCATTGGAGCCAGTACACAGTCTCCCGTGCCGCGTACTGCTGGATCTTCATCTCCAAGTATACCCTGGTGCGGATCAGCCATCGCCTGCGCCGCCTTCTGGGGGGAAAGCAGTCCTGGGCTGGAGGGAAAACGGCGTCCGGCCGCCCCCTTGAGCGATGGGAGACTGCCCCGAAGGGAGCAGGCCCACCAGACGGCTTGAGCCAGGCTACGGATGGTGGGGATACGCGAAGCGTCTAAAATTAAAACGCTTAAGGAGCACTGAACCCCTACCAAAAGAAAAGGCTGCCTTCTTTAGCGCCCCGACTTTACGTAAAGACAATATGTTTGTCGCGGACCTGGCGCTCGCGCAGGTCGATCCGGCAGCACACGGCCACGGAACAGGACGTTCATGCACAGCACGAGAGACGAAAGGGAAGGGAAAGCGGCCTCCTCAGACCGTGATGGCCTATGAGGTTCCACACGCACACACACACACACGCACATAATTACACATGGGGTTCCACAAGAATGACGCTCCGCACACACTGGGTTTCGCTCGCACTAAGCTCCACACAAGCACGCGGAATTCAATACACGTAGAGCTCCGCACACATAGGAATCCACCCATGTGGGGTTCCATGCTCAAAGAGTTCCTCACGCACATGGGGTCCACACATTGCGAAGGATGGGCGGCCGCGGAAAAGGGAGGCCAGAAGGCAACCACCTCAGACGGTGAAGGCCCTCCGGGGGCGTGCTCTGGCCCAGGCTCCAAGAAGCACAGCAAGTGGAACGCGACCCCAGACATGCGACGTTCTGATTGTTTAATGCGGGGCCCCCTGACGTCCGGTCCCTCTCCCGCGGACGGGCTCTGGATCATCCTGAGCCGTGGGTTGACAGTCAGGCAGACATATACGCACCCAGACACTGCTGCTCGGCAAGCGGGCCCCCCTGAGGCCGCCCTCGGTCCACGAGCCGCGCGCCAGGAGCGGGCCGTGCAGCGGGCGGAATGGATGAGAGGGAGGGACAGAAGATCAAGACATCTGAAATAATCCGACCATCCCTCTGGGCGCGAGTGGTTTAGAGCGTTTCCTCTTCCAACCCTCCTTCCCCTTCGGGGAAGGCTTCATCACTGTTCTCTATGAGAAAACACCCCGTCCCCCACCCGACCGGCGACACACCCGGGACCATGAGTGCCCCCCGGAGTGCCCCCCCCCCCCCACCATCCCCTGCGCACAAGAATGCAACATGCACCTTGCACCAAAATCTGGATCATGCGCGGACGCCCCGCGATCACTTTGCACTTTTTTGTGGGGCCGTCATAATGCTCGTTGTGTGCAATGCTCACACCTCCATCGTCCAAAACAATAAACATAACACTTTGCATCACAAAATTCCCTACCTAGGCTCTGCCTAGAAGGGTTCTTACTCTCTTTGCTTAAAGGGCCGGGCAGTGCTAACCGCCCCGGGCGGTTCCCCCAGTCCCCGCCCTGAGGTTCCCCCAGTCCCCTGGGAGCTTTAGCCTTAGCTTTAGCTTTAGCTTAGCTTTAGCTTTAGCTTAGCTTTAGCTTAAGTTTAGCTTAGCTTATATATTAGATTTAGCTTAGCTTTAGCTTAGCTTTAACTTAGTGTTAGCTTAGCCTTAGCTTAGCTTTAGCTTAGCTTTAGCTTAGCTTTAGCTTAGCCTTAGCTTAGTTTTAGCTTAGCTTTAGCTTAGCTGTAGCTTAGTGTTAGCTTAGAGTCAGCTTAGCTGTAGCTTAGCTTTAGCTTAGCTTCAGCTTAGTGTTAGCTTAGATTTAGCTTAGTGTTAGCTTAGCTTTAGCTTAGCGTTAGCTTAGCTTCAGCTTAGCTTTAGCTTAGCTTTAGTGTAGTGTTAGCTTAGCCTTAGCTTAGATTTAGCTTAGCTTTAGCTTAGCTTCAGCTTAGCTTTAGCTTAGCTGTAGCTTAGCTTTAGCTTAGCCTTAGCTTAGCTTTAGCTTAGCTTTCGCTTAGCTTCAGCTTAGCTTTAGCTTAGCTTTAGCTTAGTGTTAGCTTAGGTTTAGCTTGTAATTAACTTTATCTTTAGCTTAGCTTTAGCTGAGCTTTAGCTTAGCTTTAGCTTAGCTTTAGCTTAGTGTTAGCTTAGCCTTAGCTTAGCTTTAGCTTAGCTTTAGCTTACCTTCAGCTTAGCTTTAGCTTAGCTTTACTGTTCCTAGGGGCTCCAACTCCTAGGTAGGGTCGCACTGGGATAATTTTGATCATGCGCGGATGCCCCGCGATCGCGTCGAAATGAGCTTTGACAAGAAACGCGGGGGGGGCATAGTCATTGCCTGGTGACTGCGATGCCAGCACCCCAACCATGCCTTGCATCAAAAATGCGCGTTGCACCAACATCTGGATCATGCGCGGACGCCCCGCGATAATTTCACACTGGTTTCTGACAAGGGCAGCGGGGGTGCCGGCATGTTGCCTGCTGAGTGCAGGTCATTCCTTTCAACAGAAGATATAAAGTTCATGCTTGCCAGGGAGGGGGGGAGGCGCCATGCTGCCTGCTGTGTGAGGGCCCACCATCCCTGTCAAAAACAAGTGCAAATGATTGCGTGTGCACGCTCGCACACAGTCCACAATGCTCGGCACTACTCACGTACTGGGAGGGCGGGTGGGAATGTGCGAGACAGCCTGCGGCGTTCTGGCTAGGAACTTGATGACTGTTCCCTATTCATATACACCCTCTTCCCCACCCGACCGGCGAAAATCCCAGGACCATGACAACACCTCCGCGCCATCCCTGGCAAAAGAACAAAACATCTGTGCAACATCATCTGGACCATGCGCGAACGCCCCGCGATCTCTTTGAATTGGTTGACAGGGACGGCAGGGTACCGTCATATTGCCCGCTATGCGCAATGCCCAAAGCACCCCACCACCGCACCTTGCAACAAAAACAATGCAATCTGCCCTTTGTACCAAAATCTGGATCATGTGTATGGTTTTGACGGGGATGTCTGGGGGGCAGCATATTGTATGCTGCATGCAATGCCAACCCCTCCGACCACCCCTAGAAAAAAATGGTTCACTGCGTGGAGCTCCCCATATGTGCATATCGTTGAATTGGCATTTCCGCCGTGAATGTCTAGGCGCAAGAAACTTCGAATATAAACGAGCTTGGATATTGACAGCCTGGGAGAGAGTCTAACTGTGAATGACTTTGAGTGTGTATGGGCCCCAGTAATACGAGTGAGTCTATAAGCGTGAGCGTCAGTGGCCTGAGCATGACTGAGCGTGACTGAATCTTCCTGGGGTCTCTTGGGGCTTCCTGGGGCTTCCTCAAATCTCCTGGGGCTCCTGGGACCTCCTGGGGCCTCCTGGGGCAGCCTTTTGGAACTCCTGGGGCCTCCTGCGGTTTCCTGGAGCCTCCTGGGGCCTCTTGGGGACTCCTGGGGCCTCCTGGAGCCTCTTGGGGACTGCTCCTCCTTGAGCCTTCTGGGGCTTCCTGGGGCCTCTTGGGGCTTCCTTGAGGCTTCGTGGCGCTTCCTGGGAACTGAGCCTCCTGAGACCTCCTGGGTCCTTCCTGGCGTTTCCTGGGGCTTCCTCTGGCCTCTTGGAGCCCCCTTGTACCTCTTGGGGCTTCATGTGGCTTCCTGGCATCTCCTGGGACCTTCTGGGGCCTCCTGTGGCCTCCTGGGCCTTCCTGGAGCGTCCTGGAATGGATTCGTGCCCCAGGAGAGGCCCAATATATAGGAACATGTGTAAAACACTTAGGGCTGGAACCACAAGAGAAATACAAGCTATCGGAACATACATAACACACCAAACATTAGTGCCCCACAAAGCGCCCAACATATAGGAACATACGTAAAACACATCGGATTTGAGCCACAGGAGAAAGACAACATATATGAACAGACGTAAAAGACAAAGGATTCGTGCCCCAGGAAAGGCCTGATTTATATGAACATAAATAAAACACATAGGATTGGAGCCGCTCCTGGGGCCTCCTGGGGCCTGGGGCCTCCTGGCGCCTTCTAGGGCCTCCTGGCGCTCCCTGTGGCTTCCTGAAGCCTCCCGCCCGGGGCCTCCAGTAACTTCCTGGGGGGTCCTGAAGCTTCTCGGGGGGAGCTTCGTGTTGCATCCTGGGGCTTCCTGGGGCTCCCTGGGGATTCCTCTAAAACTCTTGAAGCCTCCTGGGGGCTCCTGAAGCCCCTTGGATGCCTCCTGAGGCCTCCTGGGGCCTCTTGTGGCTTCCTAGGGTCTCCTTGGCCTGGCCTCCTAGGGAGGATCCGCCCACGATTCTGGCCGCCGAAACAAGCAAACCGCCCGAGACATCCTCGCAATCTAAGCCCCCCTGGGGTGCGAATGCCAGCGCCTGCACTCGACGAGCCTGGCCACCGAAACAAGCAAACCGCTCAAGACATCCTCGCAATCTGGCCCCCCTGGGGTGCGACAGCCAGCGTCTCGCACGATACATCCTCCAAGTCTGCTCCGAAAATAGAAGACGTTGGGAGAAGAAACGCGCACACCGCTCGATGCATCCCCGCAATCTGGGCGCGAACGGAGACCGTGCAACACCCCTGGCGCCCCCCCAGGAGTGGTCAAACAAGCAAGCCGCTCGAGATATCCTCGCAATCTTGGCGCCTGGAATGCGACAACCAACGCCTCGCAAGAGACATCCTCGCAATCTGCTCCGCAAACGAAGGGTGTTGAGCATGCAAACAGGCAAACCGCCTGAGACATCCCCGCAATCTGGGCGCGAACGGAGGCCGTGCAATACCATTGGCGGCCCCCCCCTTAGGAGGCGCCTAGCACGAGACATCCTCGAAATCTGCCCCGAAAACGGAAGATGTTGAGCCTGCAAACAGGCAAACCGCCTGAGACATCCCCGCAATTTGGGCGCGAACGGAGGCCGTGCAATACCCCCTGGCGCCCCCCCCCTTAGGAGTGCTAAAACCAGCAAGCCGCGCGAGACATCCTCATCATCTGCTCATCATCTTCTCATCATCTGCCCGTCGTCATCAACGTCGTCATCATCAACAATATCATCAACAACAACATCATCATAATCATCAGCATCAGCATCATCATCGTCATCGTCATCGTCATCGTCATCGTCATCGTCATCGTCATCGTCATCATCGTCATCGTCATCATCATCATCATCATCATCATCATCATCATCATCATCATCATCATCATCATCATCTTCATCATCATCATCTTCATCATCATCATCATCATCATCATCATCATCATCATCAGCATGCGCACCCATCTGTCACCATCACCGTCATACTCACATTATACTCTTACCACAATCATCATCATTGTCTAGTGCAGAGAGGGAGGAGGGGAGGGGGTGGGTCCGGCGCGGTCAGAGAAATAACAAGAACCCCATCCTTTGGATATGGGGAACAAAACAACCATGTTGCACCAAAATCTGGATGATGCGCGGACGCCCCGCGATCGCACGGGCTGTTGACAGGGACGGCGGGGGTGCCGACATAAGGCTTGCTGCGTGCAGGCCAACCATTCCCTCCAACAGAAAACATAAAGTTCATGTTTGCCAGGGGCGGTGTGGGGGGGGGGAGGCGCCATGATGCCTGCCGTGTGAAGGCCCACCGTCCCTGTCAAAAACAAGTGCAAAAAGATTGCGGGTGCACACCCACACACAATCCACAATGCTCGCAAACCCACCGTCACTTTGCGTTGGTGTTTGACCAGGACGGCGGCAGAGTCGACATATTTGCCCGATGAGGCGCACCTGGTGCGCGTGGCGCAGCTGGCGTGTGCGGCGCAACTCGCGGGCTTCGCGCACCTGGCCGGCGTCTGCATTGGTTCCCGATGTTTGTCGATGGTGGCCCCTGTCCACGTAAGACTCGGGTGCGACTTCTGAGTTGGAAGGACGGGTGGGAGTTAGCGAGACGGTTTGTTGCTTGTGGGTAGCTGGACCCCTCGCCCTACCCTCACCCCTGGGTCTGGACTGGGGAGGGCGAGACCGGTTAGAGCTTCCAAGATGGCTCGAGGTGGCTCCAAAGAGGGCCTCCCGGAGCCGAAGATGACCTCCAAGATGGCTAGATTACCCAAGATAGCTCAAGGATGTCTTCCAACATGCCCCAAGAGGTCCCAAGATCGCACCAAGACGGCTCCAATTGACCCAGAGCTCCTCAAAGAGGCCACCAAGAGGCCCAAACATTTCAATCCTTAAGAAAAACAATGTTGGTTGCATTCTCGCCATGTCGCTTCCGACGGCACTCCGAAGCCTTCGGGTGGCTCCACGACGCTCCAAGAGAGCCCCAAGAGGAGCCTAAGAGGGTCCCAAGACGGCCCCGAACTAATGCGATCAACTGTCGGGAAAATGGAAGACGAGCCGAAAAGCTCCTGGTGTAAAATAATTGAAATGTTCTCCAACTGACGCAGCTGTAGAGGACTGAGGCACTTGCCAGAAGTAGGCCCTGTATGGCTTACGTGTGGTTTTACCACCTTTGTTTTCAGGAACGCAGCGCAAGTCCTTGTAGCATTTCTGTCATCGCATGCTATATCGGCCATAAGATCAGGACCAAATTCGTACACCTTCACGTCAGGAAAGTGTGCCGCTTATCGACTGTAGGCAGACGTCGTGAATCATTTTATCAGCCATTTTGCGAAAGTCTCCAACTCTCTGTGTTTCTCCTCGGGATGCTTCTGTCTGTAAACGCTTGCGATCCAATCGTAAAAGGGTCGATAAACAATTGCGATGCGAGTAGGGATGTGGTTTAAGTCAGAGGCTAGTTGTGCTATCCCGTAGCCATCGAAGGTAGTAAAGTACTCACATGTCAACACAGCTCTGGTTTTAGCGCTTCAGAAATGTGCAATGAGATCCGACCACGTCTTGTTTACTGCTCTGTTTGACTCCTGCTTCTCTTGAATAAAACAGGGGTTGGCATTGCCCATCCGTCACTCTCGAGCAAAGACTGCTGTTCTTGCAAGCTAGATTGGACGGATTTCGTACCCGTCTTTTGGGGGCCAAGGTGAATCACAATTCGTGCGCCCACTTCATCTGCCCCGCGTTGCGTTGAGCCCATTCCATGTGAAATAATGCTGAAGTAGAGAAAGGCGCACAAGTGCCCCCATGATTGCGGCCGCTGCATGTCGCAACGGATGACGCAAACATAAATAACTCGTGAGCAATATTGATACGACAACGTGAACCGAAATTGCTTGAGGCTCCCCCCTCGCGGAACAACATTGAACAAAACATACGGGTGGTGTTAAAATATTGTAGCTTTTCGGGGGCATCGTTGGGAGGCAATCGTCCCAAGAAGGCTCCAAGAAGGCCCCGGATGTTCTAAGGTGGCGTCCAGAATGGCGCAACATTGTCCAAGCCGGCATGCAATGGCCACCAAGATGCTTCCAAGAGGCCCCGAGACCGCCCCAAGACGACTCCAAGTGGCCACGGATGTTCCTAAGGACGCCACAGGAGGCCACACATCAGTAAAAAGCGTAACATCCACCTAGGTGGTTTGCCTTCTTGCGTTGTCGCTTCCCACTGCCCTCCGAAACCTCAAGATGACTCCAAGGAGGCCAAAGGGAGCCCTATGAGGAGCCAAAGAAGGTTCGAAGACGGCCCCAAGAGCACCCAAGAGCGCCCCAAGAGCGCGCCAAGTGGGGTCCAAGAGGCGCCTTTAGGAGCTGCAAAGGGGGGGAGGGCCTAATTCAGGACCCCCCTTCTTTGATCGAACTCTTCCACGATGGCCCTCAAGAGGCCCTCGAGGGGTGGACCCCAAGAGGCTCCCGAGAGACACCCAAGAGGCCCTGAGACGCTTCCCCGATGCACCCAAGACGCTCCAAGAGGACCCAAGGACCTCCAAGAGGCCCCAAGAATACTTGAAACAGATATCAAGAGACATCCAACGAAACTCCGAGAGGCATCCAAGGAACCTCTGACCTTTCTGCTCGCCTTCCTCCTCATCGTCCTCCTCCTCCTCCTCTTCCTCATCTGCCTATTCCTCCTCCTCCCTGCTCCCTCTTCCCCCTCCTCATCCCCCCTCCTCCTCCTTCTCCCCCTCCTCCTCCTCCTCCTCCTCCTCCTCCACCTTCCCCCTCTCGGGGTATGACGGCTTTCCCGGCCCTTCATTCCACTGCAGGCCCATCCACATCCCTGCTCAGGGCAACTCCCCTGGGCATCGTTTCTGGACGGACTGGTGGGGTTGGGCGAAGCGTCTAGAATTGATGCTGACCGCATCCGCGCGTGACCACATCCCATGCTCGTGCAAACATCACGCCCGCCCACCCATCCGCAACTTGCGAGCAAAACTCATCCGGGCGACGGCAACGACGATGACGTTGACGGCAACGACGATGACGCTGTCAACGCCGACAGTGGTGGCGGTGAAGAAGCTGCCGGTGATGATAATGACGATGGCCATGATGACGCTGACAATGAGGACGACGATGGTGCTGGTGAGGATGCTGAAGTGCGCGGCAGAAATTTGAATAGGGCGACGACAGCGACGATGACGATGATGACGACGGCGGTGGTACTGACGAAAGCGACGATGGTGATGATGACGGCGATGTTAAGACAGATGATGACGAAAAAACGGCGGCGGTGATCAGGATGATGCGGGAATGGGAGCGCAGAACATCTGCCCGTCTGGTTTATTTCAAACTCGGGTGCAACTGATGTTGCAGATGTGCTTGAATAACTGTGCCGTGATGTTCTTAGAACGCCAAGAAGGTGGCAAAGATGTTCACGTGCGCGCAACGCGCGCGGGCTGCAAGCATGATACTAGTTAGCATCATCCTTGGCGGGTGCGCAATGGCTGGTGAAAAGTTTGACATGCGCGCGCGGCCCGCATGTTCCCTTTGGGCAGAATTGCTGAATACGGTGTCGTGTTCTTGTGTTTCTAGCGGTTCGGGCGCGCAGAAACCTGAATCATCATATTGAAAAACCATGTGGCGTTCAACAATGCTTCAAATGTTATGTCTTGAAGCTGCTCTGCAGCACGCCAAAGAGTAGAGTTGTTGTAAATGTTTGATATATGCGCGCGGCGGCGCGCGATCGTGGCCCCTAATATCCTCATTGTCGTTACATTCAACTCTTCCAATGCGCTTGGCCCCCCCGGGGGGGAGGGGGGGGCGGGGGCCAAAACGAGCTGCGAAAACTATGCCTCGTGCACCCCTGAGAAAGTTCTGGATCCCAATGCGATCCTTCTGGAACTTCTGTTGTATAGCTCTCCAGGCGAGGACCCCAGCCCGAAAGGCAGCCCATACCCCTCCCAGAATCATGTCCTCAGATTTCCTGTGCGTGCCCTGGGACACGCTCGCGCTCCCGTGGCCTCAATCCCATAATCTCACGTAGTGTAAGTCAAATTGTCGAACCCAGGACCGCGATCCCTACTAAACTGCTACGGGCTCGTGCTCCATAGGCCACAGCCCATGGCGAATTACGACGCGATCGCGCTCCACAGGCCACAGCCCTCTGCAAATTACGTCGAACTCGCGTTCCCCATCCAGAACCCCAGATAGATTGCGATGGTCTCGCTCTTCCGAGGCCACAGCCCCTAACTAAGTCAGCATTTCCTTTTAAAATCATGTGCTTGCGCAGTCAAAGCTACAATCCCTCGGAAGTCACGCCGCGTTTGCGCTCCCGAGGTCACAATTCATTGTGACATACTTGACTTTGCACCCCCGAGGCCATAACCCTTTCCCTTTCTACTACAAAACTTTTGCCCCCGAAGCCAGCCCTTTGTACAACGCGCTCGCGTTCCCGAGGCAACCGTCCCTCGCCAATTACAAAATATTCGCGCCACCGACGCCACACTCCCCTGTGACTCCCGGCGCGCTCGCGTACCCGAGGCAAAAAGGCATAGTACGTTACGACGCGCTGGCGCTCCCGAGGCCACATTCCATCGACAACAACATCAACAACAATAATCATTTTACCCGAACGCTCAGTGTTCTCCCCAGTGCCAGGGTTTTCATGCGACGCCAGCCAATACCCCCACTTCGTGGGGGGGCAATGCAAGCTCTACCAAACATCCACACGACTCTCGGGAACCACCCACACCCAGCTTCCCGCCCTATGACGTCAGGACACTTCACTTCGTGGCGCGCGGACGATCGTGGATACTACACTGGCGTGGAGTACACACCCGCAGAGGTTAATCACTTGTTTGGGCCCCGCATGTGCCCCGCATCGTGCATTTGTTGCGCATGATATGAGAGCAAGACAGAGAGAGAGAGAGAGCAAGACAGAGAGACAGAGAGAGAGAGAGAGAGAGAGAGCAAGACAGAGAGCCAGAGGAGAGCTACGGTGCGATTCGTGTGATTTTATGATGCGCGGTGCTAAAATTCTTAAAAACCCAATGATTTTTGGAGATTTCGGCGTGCGCGCGCGAAGAAAAAACGAATGTGTCCCGCATGGTATTATTTGACAGGGATGATGGCCCTGGCAGGTGCGCAAACGTTGTCGCAGAAGTTCGAAAAAGTTGCTCGCAAAAGCCCGTTTGACAGAATTGTTTAAAAAGTGTTGGTTTTCCTACGAATCCGCAAGAGCGCGCGGAAGAACATTTTGACATTTTTTTCTTAAAAAACCATTGGGTTTTTGATGTTTTTATGTTAAAATCGTTACGAAACCTAAGGTTTTGGAAGGATTTCGTCTTGCGCGCACGAATGTCCACTTTACCTTATTTTTTGCAAGGGATTCTTGCAATTTGATCAAGTAAGAACAAGAATTTTCATTTTATAGTGTTTTTTGCAAGGGAAAACGGAGTACAACAAAACAACCGGATCCGGTAATAATTCACTTTTCTGAAGCTTTCGCTAAAAAATGATGAAAATGTAGCTGCGGCCTAGGTTTTGGAGGGGGGTCGCGCACCAGGGGTCCCAACAATAATTATTCTTTAGAAGTAATAATGTTCAATACCAAGAACAACAACAACAACAACAACAACAACACCAACAACAACAACAACAACAACACCAACACCAACACCAACACCAACACCAACACCAACACCAACACCAACACCAACAACAACAACAACAACAACAGCAACAACAACAACAACACGTGTTCACCAAGCCACGATCCCTGCTGAATTGATTCGGTTTCGCGCCCCCGAAGCTACAATCCCTAGCAATTTACAGCGCGCTCGTTTATCCGAAGCCACAAGTCAATGTAAATTACAACACGCTCGCGCTCACGAGGCAACAAGCCGTTGCAAATTGCAACGGACTCGCGCGCCTGGGTCTTATTCATAATTGGAACATGCTCGCGCCCCCGAGGCGCCAACCCTTAGAACATCCGCCGACCCCCGCTTGCCCGGGGTGCAGAATCCTGTTAGAGGGGGGGGCCTCCAGAGCCTCCAAATCTACACTCCGTGGCCTGCAAAGTGCCCAAGATGTCCCAGGGTAGCCCCGCGACCGTCCAAGCTGGCTTCGAGACGGCCTGCGAGGCCCCCCAAGACTGCTCCCAGACGGCCGTCGAGGGAGCCCCCGAGAGGCACAATTCGACCCGTTCCCATTGGAAAGCGTGCAAATTCGACATACACGCCTTTTTCGTGTTGGCAGCTAGCAGCACCATGGCAAAAGGACCCCCCAACATCGCCCCAAAACGGCCCATGCTCAGTTCTGCTTCGCCCCCAAGCGGCCCATGCGGCCCCCCGAAGGGCCCCAAAATGGCCCGATAGAGCCCCAAGATAGCCCCAAGACGGCCCCACGGGCCCCATAAGACGGCCCACGAGGGCTCCAAGGGGGGCATAAGAGCTGACAGTTCGAGTCCTTCCCGCCGTGATGGAAACCTCCCAGTGACCCCTGGGGCGCCCGAAAAAGGTCCCGAGAGGCTTCCAACAGGCTCGGAAACCCCCGAGAGGCCACCAAAAGCCAATCAGATGCCCACAAGAGTCCGCCAGGAGGCCCCTGAGAGGCATCCCCGGCGACCCTCATCTGCATCCCCGAGGCTCCTGACCCACAGGTCATGCACGGTGGCACGACTCTTGCCGAATTTACTATGATGGCGATTGGCGGAATGGCGAGGGGCCTTATTGTTAAAACAAACTCGCGTTGTCGGGGAACCGACTCTACCACGCTGAGGCTGCCAAATAGCGCCACCCATGTTCAGAGTAGAAAAGCAATATATTTCTACATTGGGACATGCGTTCAGGAAGTGTGTTTCGCGCCCCCCCCGGTCCCCGCCCCCACCTTCCGTTTCCTGAAAACTCGGCTCTGGTCCCGAGACCACGAATCATCAAAAATACCTCGATGCGTGCGGCCCGAAACCACGACTCCTAGTACATTGTAATAGAAGCGCGCTCCCTGCACCGCCCTCAAAACGTGCGAAAACAAGCGAGCCAGCAAACGGCCCAAATCAACCAGCAACCATCAATCAAGGCAACAAGCCAATCAGACGATAAGAGAACCGACCAACCCATCGACCAAACGTGGATACTTAAGCAACGCGGAGAGGAGCGCCGGCGGCAAAAGGCGAGGCCCTTCAGAGCCAACCGATCCCGCCTGCGGACTGGGCTGTGCGAGACCACTCTGTCGAACTTCCTGGCTGGGTTCGCCAGGGCCTGGTCGACGCCTCCCTGAATCTGAAACGAGAATGCCATTGCATCATCGTAGAGCAGGGCAGGAGGAGTAGGATGGCAATGGTGGCGGAGGGATGGTGGAAATGCCTGCACCTCCCCACTTGAAATATTTGCCCTCCGGGCCAGAACCAACGTCCATCGCGCGACTCTTCGAATCTTACCGCGCTTCCCGTCCTCCGCCAGGGTTCCGCCACGGAGCAACGCCGCGCCCTTCCCCTCCTGCACCTCCCTAAGGGAAAATATTGTCCCTCCGGGCCGAAACCAAGGTCCATCGCGCGACTCTTCGAGTCTTAGCGCGCCTCCCGTCATCCGCCAGGCGCGGATCAGGGATTAACCCCGAACCATTCCTTCGCTGGACACGCACGAATGGCTAATTTCCCTCTGGGCCTGCCCCAACGTCCATCGCGCGACTCCTTGAATCTGAGCGCGCTTCTCGTCATCCGCCACCTTGCCGTGAGGCTCTGGCCCCTTCGAGTTCTCAAAATCGAGCATCGTAACAAATATTTCAGGGGGCCCAGACCATGGAATTCTGGGCGCTCACGGGCGGTCGGCGCGCACCGCGGGATAACTCCAGAGGTGGAAGGACAGTGGAGCCATTCCCAACAGTCTTGGGCCCCCGAGGGGGAACCCAAACTGGCCTTTGGAGCCCTGGAGTGCTGGAATGGCCCCCGGGACCGCAAAGAGGCCCCAGAGGCACGGAAGGGCCACAGGCAGCCTCGAGGCCCCCAGAGGCCCCCCAAGGGCACCCAAGAGGCCTCCAAGAGGCATCCCAAGAGATCCCAGGATAGATTCAAGAGGATTCTGGCGCACAACCCAAGCATGGTGGAGGGATGGGCCAGGTCCATAGACAAACTTTCGTCGGTGGCCCCCTGTCGCTGGCCGGGAGTGCGCGGTCCTTGACACTGTCCGATAACTCCTTGATCTGGGCAAAACTCTCTTCATAGTCCTCGTCCTGACAGCGGTGCTGGTGCTGTGTACACGGGCGAGCACCATGATGAATCATGAACCAACGGTTCGAGGGAGAACAGCAACAATGACAACACAACAATAGACATGAGAGGAAGAAGACGTGGAAGACAGGAGCAACAACACCGTAAGAAAACGACTGTGACAAATAACCGGAACAAACACAATAATAGCAGCAGCGGGGTAGCAGGATGCTGCTGTGGGGAGGGGAAGATGGCATGAGAAGGTGACCTGAGAGGAAAAGAGAGAATGGGGTGGGGTATGGAAAAGCAGAAGGCGGATGATCACGAGCAGTAGCAGCAGCGGCTGCAGCCACAGGCGGATGCAGTGGACGAGAAAGGACAACGAGCACTCCTTCTTCTTCTCCTCCTCCTCCTCCTCCTCCTCCTCCTCCTCCTCCTCCTCCTCCTCCTCCTCCTCCTCCTCCTCCTCCTCCTCCTCCCCCCCAGCCTTGTCCTCGTTGTCATAACCGCTAAGGACGATGCTGTTGTCAGCTTGGCGCTGGCGTCAAAGTCTCAAAATCTTGCGACGGCCGCTCACTTCAGAACGGCACAGCCCGCACGGGCCTGTGGTCTACGGTTGACGCCGTGGTCGATCGACCACGCGTTGGCGGCAGCGGCGCGGGAGGCGCAGCTGCGGCATACCGCCGCGGCGGGCGCCCTCCTTCGGGACGCGGCCCGCGGCGCGGCAGCAGGGGGCGGCTTGCGGCAAGTGGTGGCGGTGGCGGTGGCCTCCGCAGCCCGCGCCGCGGGCGTTCCTGCTTCTCGGGGCCGACGACCAACAGGAGCAGGATGTGGACTGGCTCTGGGGAAGCGGCCGCAGGCGACCGCAGAGGCGCCCACGGCGCCATAGCGCAGCAAGCGCGGCGGGCGCTGCGGAACTCGGACCCCGTCCAGCCAACATCACGACGTGGAGCAGCAGCGCATCTGCCAGCAACACCGCGATTCATAGCACGACGAGGCGGACAGGCAGCGCGACGCGCAGCAGCAGGGCCGCACCCAGCCTCGCGCCACCCAGCAGCCCGCCGCCAAGGAGGATCCCCTTCCAGAGAACACGGAGCCCGACAAGCACGACGCGGAGCATCACGGCGTGGCCCAGCAGCACAGGGTCGCTCAGCACGTTCAGCACAGCAGCGGCTAGCAACATACCGTTGATCAGTACACCACAACGGCCCGCGCGGCGAGCGCAGCGCGACCGCCGCGCTGCGGCGCCCGCCCGCGAGCCCGCAGCGAAGAATGGCACATGGCATGGCGGCAAGGCGACGCCATGCCCTGCCGCTTCGACCTCACCGACCGCGCGCGGCGAGGGCTAGCGGCTGGCGACCCCACTCACTCGCCGACGCGCCCGTTGGAATGTGGCCGAGGTGGTGGAAGGCCACATTGGAATATGCAGGCCGCGGTGACGCCGTCGGCGGCCGCGACCCGCAGCTCGACTTGGAGGGCGAGGCGGCTGAGGAGTCTGGGGCTGACGGCGAAGATCGAGGCCGTGCCCCTTGCTGCACTCAGGGCCTGGCCCTCCTTGACGCGGCGCCCGACGCCTCGACCGCCGCCCAGCCTTCGCTCCCTGAGCTGGGGATGGCGGACGAGGGCGAGGAGGGTGGCGCGGCGAAGCAGTCGGCGACACGGCGCTCTTCGAGCTGGGCGCCCAGCCCGACGCCGCCTGCGACGCCCAACCACGAGGAGTGCACTGAGTGCCACGGGCGCCTGGTACGCAGCAACCTCGGCTACGGCCCGCGGGCATGGCGCGAGGCATGCGACGCCGATAAGCGCCTGGCTTGGCTCCGAGAGTGCCTTGAGCAGCGCCGCGCCGAGCGACGACCAGAGCTCGTGGAAGCTCGGGGCCGCGACCGCGCGGCGGCGGCGCTGGGCGAGGTCGCGTTGAGGGCTTGCCCAGCCTTCCATGCCCCGCGGGCGCTGCCGACAGGCAGGCGGGGACGGCCTCCAGGCGTGAGCCTCTGTCGTTCGCCTGTTCTCGTGTGCTGCTTCCGAGAGGATCCCCGTCTTCTGAGCAACGCAGCATGGCAGCAACCCTTCGTGGACCCTGACTGCCCCGACGCGCCCTCGTGGCCGCGTCGCTCCGCCATTTCGGCCGAGCGTCCCTCGGATGTGGCCACTGCCGCGGCCTCGCCCGCCCGTGCGAGATGGACTCCCGCTGCTGCCGCGGCCGTCCGCCAGGAGGCTATGATCTCTGGGGCCGAAGTTCGGGGATCGGGTTCGGGCCCCTTGTCCCCTTTCGACCGTCGCGCGGGTGCCTGGTTGCGTCCGGCACTGGTTGGGCCTTCCGCCAAGGCTGCTGATTGGGTTTCGCTCGGCCATCGGCGTGAATGCACGGCCTAGGTTGCACTGGCCGCTGCATCCTTGAATCGTGTCGTACCATCATTATCACCATGATCAGCAGCAGCAGCATCATCATCATCATCCTCATCATCATCCTCATCATCATACTCTTATTCATAGTCTTATGTTTCATCATTCCAATCAGTATCATCACCATCATCCCCATCAGCATCATTAGTAACACCATCATCATCATCATCATCATCATCATCATCATCATCATCATCATCATCCAGGTCGTGATCATCATCATCATCATCATCATCATCATCATCATCATCATCATCATCATCATCATCCAGGTAATCATCATCATCACGGTAATCATCACCAGCATCCTCACCATCACCAGCCCCCCATCGTGATCATCATCATCGCAACCCCCATCGTCACCACCAACACCACCATTGTCACCACCATCATCAAAACCATCATAACCATCAGCACCAGCACCTTCGTCAACAGTGTCAGCACCCACATCACAGCCAGCACCATCATCATCACCATCACCATCATCATCATCATCATCATCATCATCATCATCATCATCATCACCAGCAACATCATCATCAACAACATCATCATCATTACCATCAGCATCATCATCATCACCTTCACCATCATCATCGCCACAACCACCATACGTGGTCATCACCACCACCACCAGCATCATGGTCATCACCACCGCCATCATCGCCATCATCACCACCATCTGCATCGCCAACATCCTCACACGCGCCCTCATCAATCATCATCACCACCCGCAGTATCATCATCATCATCATCATCATCATCAGCATCATCATCATCATCATCATCACCAGCATCATCATCATCATCGCCTCATCCACATCCTCACCCTCACCACCACCATCAGCATCATAATCATCAGCAACAACACCATCATCATCACAACAACCATCACCATCGCCATTAACATCATAATCATCATCACAACTATCACACTAATCACCATCATGCTCACCTCCATCACAATCATCACCATCATCACCACCAACACCATCATCACCATCATCATCAGCATCCTCACCATCACCAGCACCATCATCATCAGCATCATCATCGTCCTCGTCATCGTCATCGCCGTCGTCACCGTCATCGCCATCGCCATCGTCATCGTCATCATCGGGCTCGCTCTCTGCCTGGCGTGCAAGTCTCGCCGCTTGAGTTTGGCGTCTGGCCTCGACCTCGGGCCAGCCGCTGTGCGTGGCATGGTGCGATTCGAAGTAGCGACCGCCCAGACGGGGTGTGGCGCCGCGGCTCTGCCTCGCCGTCGCGAGCTCGACGTCGTCCACCTGGGGCGCAGCACTGGCCTGCGTGATGTGACACCCCTCGTTCGCGGCTGCGATGGATCGCCCAATGGCCCCCTCGGTCCCCGTGAGGCAGAACTTCTCCTCCAATGAGGCGGTGGTCTTCTTCCAGGCGCTAAAGGCGGCGCGGTGCCCCGCTGGCCCTAGGAGTAGTAGAGACCATGTTCGAGCCTGTAGTCGAGGAGGCCGCGCTCGCTGACAATTTTTGTGGGCGTGGGGACACCGATGGCATCCTGCGTCGCAGGCGCCGTAAATGGCCCCAGTGGCCATCGCGATCTCCGCGGGCGAAGCTCCCAGCGGCGGGTTCTTCATGGGCATCTTTGGCGATGGCAGCCTCTCGATGTTGCCCGATTGCAGGAGGGCCGTCATGGCGTCGCAGGACCCAAGGTCCCAGCCTTCCAACGGAGGGCGGCAGGCGCCGGGCAAAGGGCGCTGAAAGAGCCCGCGGGCGCACCCGCGCGGACCTGTGCCTCGTCTTCCTGGCCACTCCGGACCACGAGGCGGGCCTTGACAAGGCGCGGCCCCTTGCTGGTTCGAAATTGCACTGCAGGGTCGTCGGCGGCCCCGTAAAGGCTGGCAAAGCAGTTGTCGAGTTCGGTAGCGGCTTGGAGTTCACACGCGGTCGTTTCGCGGAGGTGTGCGACAAGTCCATGAACCGATCGTCTCGACTGTCCAGCGGATAGACTCCTCCTCCGCTTGGCGTTGGTCGTCCTCCGCCTCCCTGGATCTGGGGGCGGGGTTCCTCGCCTGGAGAAAGGTAGGTGGCCGTCGTCGGGCGGCGCGCTTGGCGGCCGCGGTGGAGGTCGGCCGCCTTGAAGACCCAAGCCTGACAGGCCCTGGCTTCAAGGATTGAGCTCTGCGGCCGTCGCGCGCCGCACGTGCCCGCGGTTGACCTTCGCCGTCGTCGAGAGATGGCTGACTGCAGGCGTTGGCCGCGGCCTCGCAACCGATGGCGACGGCGGGTCGCAGCGCGCCTCCCGTAGCGCACCTGGCCGCTGACCTGGTAGACGTCGTAGCTATGCTGGGCGCCGTCGGCGCGCGACCTTTAGGGTGGGGTTTTCGTTGGGGAGTGGTTGAACCTGAACTGCTGAGCGGGGTCCTGAGAGGCTTTCACAATGGCGACCTTTTTCGGAGAACGCCTCGTCCGAGACTACTCGATCGCGCAGTGATAACCGTCCACCGTTGTCCACGAGGCACCAGGGAGATCGCGGGCCACTTTCTAGAACCCATTGTGCCAGCGCGCGCCCCGATGACTTCGCGCTGCCATTCAGGGCCTAGCACGCGGGCGCTAGCATCTGGACTGAACTGGTCGAACTAGATGCTGCACTGGTCGATGGGATTTCGGGCGTGCGTTTTGAACGATCCGCCATGGTACTCCACGCGGCGCCATGCTGCGGGCCGGCCTCCGCTGCCGCCATAAGCCCGCAAGCCATGTCTTCAAGGTCCTTCGAAGACTCGCGCTCGAACTCCCCTGCCCCATCGAGGAGAATCCGTGAAGGACCTGCAGGAGTCGGGCAAACACGACGGATGCGCATCTCGAAGCGACGGCCCCGACCAGGGTGAAACCCGAGGCCATTTTGACTGCGTTGATGAATCTCAGCTTGTTGCTAGCGAAGTCGGCCACAGTGAAGAGGGCGACGCCGATGGGGTTGTTAAAGTCTCGGTCCAGCCGAATTCGTCCTGGCAGGCGAGGCAGTGGGCGCCGGCGCGAAGCGCGCACCTCGCAGCAGCCATCCAAGGCGGCCTCAACTGCCAATTGAGAACCTCCCATGAAAAGAACCGCACGAGCCAACGCGTCTATCGACGGCCGCTCCGGGGTGAGGTGGAACTGTGCATCGGCGGACCTCGGGGTCCGCTCCTCCGCTGCCGTCGCTGGCGGCTCCCGCGGCGCCGCTGGCATCTGTTGTGCCCCCCTTGCAGCGGAAGTCGGATTGGTCTCCCTTGGCGGCCCCGGATTGGACCGTCGCAGCTGCGTTGCCAACGTGATCACCAGCTCGTTGGTACAACTATCCCGGCGCCTCGCCGCGCGTCCTCAAGCGTCAAGGCGTTGGCGACGTCGGTCGCGCATCCTGCGCGCAGTGTTGTCGAGCCCGAACCGGTCCGCGACGATCCGCCAGGGTTTCGCCGCGCCCCCCCCCTTCAGGCTGGCGCGCCCGCGCGCGCGGCCGAAGTCGATCGCCCTCGGCAGCTCCTCCGTCCACCGCGTGGCCACGGCGCTCTTGCCAGGTCCCCGGCCCACGCAGCAGCGAGGCCACTCGAGAGAAACAGCGAGTTGGGCACCAAACTCGCGACGGAGGCGCGCCGCTGTGTCAGGGAAGAGGCGATCGCGCGCACTGAGGCTCTCCTCTGAGCGGCGAGCACCTTCTTATGATTAGGGTTCTTGTGAAGCAGCAGCCGCCGCAGGGATGTCCGCGGGTCCGCGGTCTGCCGGGGGGGCAGCGCGCGCGCGCTTTCCTCGGCGCAGGACCTGACGAGCGCGCCCCCCCACCATCTTCTCGACGACGAATGTATGGAATTCTCGTGGCCGGGAAGTCCGAGGCGCGCTGCCGCTGCCCCCCGCTTCGGCCCCCGCGCCGTGGATGGAGCGCTGCTCGGGAAGTTGCACCACTCGCACAGCGCCGTAGTGTTTAGTGCTCGATAAATCTGAGGACGTGACGGACTCGGCAACTTCGGTCCGAAGCGCAGGGCTGCCCAGTTGTGATTGCAGCTTGTTTTTGTTGGTGGCGATCGATGGGCTTGTTGATGGGCTCCACTAGCGCACCCCTAACTTGCGGCGCAGGAGCGCGATCGCCCAAATGCGCGGCCCCCGTGGAGGCGGCACTCGCGGTTGGAGCCCGAGCGGCAGACCTCCTCGCGGTAGCGGACCTCGAAATAGCGGCTGCCGTCGGCGTCGAACAGGATTCCCGCCCAGCCGACTTCGTCGCCATCCATCCTTCGGGATGGAGCTCGATGGCTGGATGCCTGGCGCTGGCTGCCATGAGCTCCTGGGCCATGGCATCGATGCAGATGGCGCGCGAAATCCCTGCCGGCATGCAGGCCAAGCGCGGGCGGGGCCGTCGACCACGCTGGAAATTTTTATGCCCGCACCGTCGCTCGCAACTTGCCGGCCAGGACATCGCCGTTCCCGAGCCCGCAAAATTCGTTCTCGCCCCCAATCCAGGATCAGGTCGGCTAAACCCACCCCCATCGAACAGCAACTTGCGGTTCGTGCACCGAAGCAGGCTGGCCACGCAGAACAGGCGGCCTGCGTCGCCGAGTTCGGTGATCTGGACAGAACAATCAGCGCGTCCTCGGCCCCCGCGAGCATTGCCCATGCCCTCGAGCGCGAACTTGCCAACTCCGGGCGCCAGTCGGCGTCGCCCGTCCAAGGCCCTGGCCCACCGCTGCCCCAGCAAGTCGATGATTTCTTCCGCCGGTCGATGTTTTGCTGCAGCTGGCGCCCTGCGGCGCGCCTCGCCTTGGAGCAGCGCCGCGCCTTTCACGGCCGCTGCGCTCGTTGCTGTCGACGGCGTCGAGTCGACGGCATCGCGAGCGGCGCGGATTGCGGCCGCGGCCTCGGGCGCCGCCAACTAGCTCGGTCGCGGCGGCCTCCTGGCGGCGTCGCGAGCTCCGCGCTGAATGCCCCGAAATCGCGGCGCGACATGTCTCGCGCGTCGACCCGCGCGGCCTCGCGCTCCACGCGACGGGCATCCTCGTCGACCCCCCCCGCGTCGCCCGCCGCGCCGGCGGGCCGGGGGCCTGCTCGGCCGGCTAAACTGGGGAGGCCGCGGTCGCGAAGGCGGCGGGGGCGCCCGCTTCTGAGAATGAATGTCCGGGAACAGCGGACGATTCAATCCCTGGCGGTGGCGAGGCTGGAGCGGTTGTCGGGAAGGTTGCCGACGACGCATTCGCGTCGTTTTGCGCCAATGCCGGCCGCGCGTCATAAGAAACGCCCCGCTGCGTCGTCGAGCTGATGCAGGTCTACCGCGTCTTCTCGTAGCCGATGCGTCCCCGTGTCGAACCTGAGGGGCCAGTCAGCCATGCGTTCGCCGCGGCTGCTGTGGTGCTGAGCAAACTTCTCGAGAGTTTCGCCCTTCTGAACAAGCCTCCGCTGCGCGAAATCTTGCGCGCTGGCGCGCAATTCCTCTGACGCTGCGGCGAGGTGCTCATAAGGTGTTTTTTTTTTTTTTGGGGGGGGGGCGGGGGCCCGTGAAAGGGCGAGATTTTGCACTTCACGGAAACGATTGTGTGAAAGGGCAGGCCGCGAGCCCCTTCACAGGCCCATCGGTTCTTTTCAAAATGAAGCTCTCGCAAGGCCCATTGGGGAGGGGAGGCGCGGCGATCGAAAAGGAGGAAGAGCAGGATGAAGAGGGGGAGGAGGGGGGGGAGGAGGAGGAGGAGGGGGTTGGAAGTGGGGATGGAGAGCGCAGAGGAGGAAAGGGAGGAAGAGGAGGGGGAGGAGGAGGAGGAGGATGAGGAGGAAGAGGAGGAGCATGATGACGGTCAGGCGCAAGAGCAGGAGCAGGAGCAGGATCAGAGGCAACAGAGCCGTTTTGGCTCCAGGCCGGCCTCCATCATGGAGGCCGGCCTAGCGCGGGCCTTGGCCCTGTTCGGCCATGCCTCTGGGCGCCCCGTGGGCGGGTGCCACGTGCACCTCCACGGGGCGCCCGCTCTGCGGGCGGCCGTGCGCTGCCTGGGCGGCGCGCTGCCAGGCGCGTCGCCGCGCGGGGGGGGGGAGGGGAGGGGCGACTGTGATAGGGGAAGGGTGGGAAGGGATGAGAAGGGGGAGGAGGGCGATGGGGGGAGGGAAGTGCGGAGAAGGATCGGAGGTAGAGGAAGATGAGAAGGATAGGAAAGAAATGCGGAGAAGGAAATGCGGAGAAGGATAGGAAATAAATGCGGAGAAGGAAATGCGGAGTAGGGAGATGAGAAGGTAGGGGAATAAATGCGGAGAAGGATAGGAAATGCGGAACCACCCTCAGATGATGATGATGGTGATGATGATGATGATGCTATTGAGATATTGATGATAGTGATGCTAATAGTGAGCATGATGTTGCTGATATGGATGATACTGATTACAACGACGATTGATGATGGTGATGATGACGATGATGATAAGTATGATGATGATGCTGATGGCGATGCTGATGGCGATGGGAACTGAGGAACAGAGGAACTGAGGAACTGAGGAACCGAGCCCTCCTCCCCACCTCCTCCATCCGCCCCCCCGTCTTCGCCCTCGTCCTCGTCCCCGTCTAGTTCGTTCCTTCTCCTCCTCCTCCTCCTCCTCCTCCTCTCCGCGCGGCATTTCTAGCCCGGCGCCGCAGGCTCATGGGCGCCGCCGCACGGCGGGCCCTTCGCGGCCCTCGACGCGCTCGCCGCCGCCACCGAGGCCGGCGTGCGCCTCGGGGAGGGCGCAGACGCAATCGCGCTGCAGGTCGACGGCCGAGCGCGGGCTCGCGGCCATGGGGGGCGGGCGGGGCGGGGCGGGGGGGCAAGTGGAGGAGGCGGGAAGCGATGGAGGGATAGGGCGGGGACAAGAGAGGGAGCGATCGAGAGGAATAGAGAAAGAGAGAGAGAGAGAGAGAGAGAGAGGGAGAGAAAGAGAGAGAGAGAGAGGGAGATATATATATATATAGAGAGAGGGGGATATATATAGATAGAGAGAGAGAGAGAGAGAAAGAGAGAGAGAGAGAGGGAGATATATATATAGAGAGAGAGGGAGATAGAGAGAGAGAGAGTGAGAGAGAGAGAGGAGAGAGAGAGAGAGAGAGAGAGAGAGAGAGAGAGAGAGAGAGAGAGAGAGAGAGAGAGAGGAGCCGAGAGAGGGAGAGATCGGACAAGTAGGCGGACCAGGGTCCGTCCGCGAGGCGCACTGCGGTGCGACAACTCGCATGCACTATTTGCGGCGGTGCAGCCTTTAGATACGAGGGCGGGCAACAAAAACCCCCTCCCCCGGCGCAGTGCGACAGACGCTACAGACGGCGGACAGACGATGATGATCTCACCTGTCAGACCGCGTGAGGAAAAAGGCCCCAACAAGAAAGGCGACGTGCTGGCACGTGGCTAGGCGGCTTGGCGGACCGCCTGTTGGGCGCTTGGCCGCTAAGCGGCGCGCAGTGACGGGGCGCCCCCCGCCCCCGCGCCCTGACACCGTGGACGCGGAGCCACGCGTACACACGGGCAGGCAGAAAGGAGGAGATTAGCGCGGGGCACCGGGTGGAGCGCCGCGGAACGATGACAACATAGCTTGGATGTTGAGTGACGGCACGGCACCATCGGGCGAGGCCGTGAGCAGCTCGGCGAAGGCTCGCCCAGCACTGTGGAGGCGCTGGAGTAGAGGGCCTTGACGAGCTTGGGCGGCGGCGAGGTCCGCGGCGAGAGCTAAGCACCTCTGCTGGAGGGCAGCCATAGCCTGTGACAGCTCGGTTTCGCGGTCGGTGAGGGGTGGCTGCTCAGTGCCAGCAGCCGAGGGCCTCGAGACAGAGGCGAGGTCCTCGGTACGCCTGTCCAAATGGTGGACTAGCGTAGTGCGGGACCCTGTACGCTGACGTCCGTCACCCTTGACGGGTGACTGGAGGGGGCGGCGCGACCCCAGGGCTGGAGCCGCTAGGGCCACGCCCCGAGAGGTCAGGGGAGCCGCTTCCTCTCGCTCAGCAACGAAGGAAGCGTGGATGGGGCACGAGGGCCTGTCTGATTTAGCACCCTGCGGGGGGGCTGAAGCCGCCCCCGCGGGCTGCCGGCGGTGGGGAGGCGGAGTGGTTTGCGCGGTGGGACCAGTCGTGATGCCGTGCAAGGCCGCTGAGGTCGGTCGCGTAGGAGGTTTGCGTCTCGGTGGGGCGGCATGGTCGGCAGCGTGTGGTATCGGCGGTGCGTCCTCAATGCCACTCAGTCCTCGGGGGTCGCCCAGGTCATGGTCGGCGTCTTGGCGGTGGCCGATATCATCGTATGTGGGCGTTATCGCTCTTGGGGACGGAGTCGCAGTAGGGGTCGAAAGGTTTCCCGACGGGGCGGGGTTTTCGCTGGCTGGTCCGTCGTCCAAAGCGTCCGATCCCCCACCGAAGCTGAACAGGTCATCGTCTTGCTCGTCAGCGTCTTGAAAAGGAACGGCGTTGTCATGTGGGTGCGCTGCCGCTCTCAATGGCGGAGTCGGGGGCGCCGTGCGGGTGCCCGACGGGGCAGGGTTGGCGCTGGCTGTCCCGTCGCCCAGGAAGTCCAGGCCTCCACCAAAGCCGAACGGGTCGTCCTCCTGTTCGTCGAATAACACCCGTTGGGCCTCGGCCCAGAGCTCGTCGGGGTTTTGTGGGATGTCTGGTCCAGCCGCGGGTGGTGCCTGGTCAGACAGCAGGGGATTTGGTTCCATTTTGTTTAGTTCCGCAGCTGTGAACCCAGCCCTGCGGTGTGGGAGGGGGAGTGTACGATGTCTACGCTCGTAGATGGCGACAGCGACTCCATGAAGCACGGTCGCTTGGCGATGTCGTGATTTGGCAGCTTCGACGATGTCGTCTGGAAGGTTATGAGTACGTGCCGCCGCTGTGGCGAGGGCGTCAGCCTGACGATTGAACTCCTCCGCGATGGGCCCGATGAGCCCGAGGTCGATGCCCATGTCGCCCTGGTGGCTAGCGACTTTCTCGACGCGGAACATGTTTGGCTTGGCCATGACACATCGGTGGACCTTTTCCCAGAGCTCCACGTGCGTGCCCTGCGGTGGTGAGTGTCCGTCGATGATCCTTTGGAAACCGTCAACCACCGCCTGGTTGTCCACGAAGACGTGTACGGGCCGTTCGGCACATGCCGTGAGGTGGACAATGGCGAGGGTCTCCGCAAGCTGTGCGTTCTGCGTGATGCCGTGAACGCGCGCACTGTAGTTCATGCGGTGGTCGATGCCGTAGTAGACGCCGTAGCCCGCTCTTGCAAGCAATGGGATGGCTTGGTTGGTGCATGCACCGTCCGTGGCAGCGTAGACCCATGTCCAACCAGTGTCATGGTCAAGGTAGGTGGTGTAGGAGTCCTGGGCTGAAGCCGCAGGATCTCCCTCAGGTGGGGGCCGCGGCATGGGCTGAGGTAGCGGGTCCCTCGCGAGGTCGGCCTGCAGATCGAGGAGGGCTGGGTCTTCATCGAAGAGCCCGCAGTGTCTTGTGTGCGGTGGAAGACGGGCCCACTGCTCGTCACTGATGAGGGTGGTAAGAGGGACTCTTTCTCGGGCCCAGCACTTGCAGTCGCGAACAGTGTGCTCCTGAGTTTCCTCTTCCTCGTCGCAGTAACGGCAGATGGGGCTGGGGTCAGCGGACGTGTTTGATCGAGATCGTCGCTGTTGGGTGTGGTCCCCGCCCGACAGGTAGTTGAGGAGGAGCGCCAGCTGCCATGCGTTGCATTTGGCTGCTCCTTTCGTGCGGGCGAGCCACGTGCTGGCGAAAAGGTCGAGGCCCTGTCTGACAGAAGCCAGGTGTCCAAGGTCATGACGCCGTGGCTTGATTTTTCTCAGAAAGGCTCTGCGTTGTGAGGCGCGCAGCATGTGAAGGAAGGCGTTTTGGGGAAGGTTCAGCCAACTGATCTGACAGCCCCAGTCGTCGTACATGATGCCAAATGTGGGCCAGGTCCAACGGAGCTGCTGAAGCGTCTGGACAAGTCGTCCAACAGGTCCTCCCCCGAAAAGGGTCTGGACATGGTGTTGGAGATTAGCGTCGCGGTTGACCTGTCGCCGCAGACACAGGAAGACTTCACGCTGCATAATGGCGTCAATCTCCAGGGCGTGTCCTGGGACGCACACGGCCATGAGAGTCCAAAACTCGACCCACCTGTTTCCCTTGGGGCGGATAGCCGCCTTAAGGGCATGGTTGTAGGCAGTTTTGACGGGGCCTGATGGGGCTTGAATGTCAGTGCCCGTGGTACAGACGCTGGCAGCAAGGGAGCGGGCGTGCCGCGCCTTAATACGCATCGGTGATGGGAGCTTGCCAATGCGCGGCAGGCGACTAGTCGCCCTGCGAACACGGGCGTCAGCGGTGGCCGTGAGGTTAAGCGCGGCTGGAGCCGGCGCTGCCTCGGCGTTGATGTAACTTCCGACGAGCTTAAAGGAGTCGACCACGCGTAAGGGCCGTTCCGCCAAAGTGAGCTGGGTAACGGCGGTGTGAAGCTCGTCAGTGAGCGCCCACCCCGCCACTTTTCCAGGATGAATGCGTTGACCAGAAAATCGATCAAACTTGGCGGTTTCATCCAGAGATTTCTGCAACTCAGGCGCGGTGTGGGTAGTGGAGTTGCTGTCGTCAACAAAGGTAGTGCTGAGTGATCGCGGAACGTATCGATGCTGTCTCTTGGTCCATACACACATGAGCAGCTTAATGTCGTCCAGGGACCAAGAGCTTCCCTGGAGGTGACCGTTTGTCCTGGCCAGTTCCTTAGAGTACGCACCGTTCATGCGGATGTAGCGTTTGTGGCGACTGTAGAAGTTTCTGCGGACAGTAACGATGTCTTGGGGACACCCCGCGTGAAGCGCAAGGTTAAGGCAGATGTCCGTGATGAGGTAGTCGAAACACTTCTGTCGGTCCAGGGCAGCTCCAGCTAAGGGAAGGAGTAAGGCCCTGGCGTGTTCGATGCGCAGGGCAAGAGAGGTGCTGACGTCCCCAATGGTAGCTTTGGGAACAGCGCCAAAACTCGTGGCGTGGGTCCATCCTTTCCGCCAGTCCGTGAGGCTGCGGTAAGCTGGCGCTTCCCACGCATACATCCAAACGGAAAGCACCGAGAGAAGTCGTTGGTCCGTTGGGAGTTCGCCTCGGCCTTTTCGGAGGCACGGGTTTGGCACGTGGAGGAGGGGTTCTGGGATGGTGCCAGTGCGTTGCATAGCGCGTAGGACGCTGGCGAAGAGGCGAAGAATGTCGTCGGGTAGCTCCTTAGCCTCCTTAGTAGTCCAGCCGTCCAGTCCCCCCGCGCGGCGCGGTGAACGGGTGCGAATGAAGTGGATGAGTTGGTCGTCGGTAAGGTGGAAAGGGGTAGCTGGTGATGGCGTAGGCAGCTCCTGTCGGTACTCGTCGTAGAAGTCGGCCCACGTCGGCATGGCTTCGGCGTCATGTCCCGCACGTGCACGGTACCTGCCCAAGATGGGCTCCCAGGTGTCGACCATGAGCTTCAGCATGTCCTTGGTGTTAGCAACAATGGCGTTGGCAGGGAGGATGTCGGGGACTTGCGCAGGTGGTGGTTCACGAGTGTGGTCTTCGTCGCTGTCCGTGTCGGGCGAACTACCGTCGCTGGGGCTGAAGCCGCCAGCTTCGGTGTCAGCGTCGCTGTCGTCCGTGCAAGCTTCGTCAGGTTTAAAGGCGTTGGTGTCGCAGTGGAGTTGCGTATCGTCAGGAGTGGTAGGCGTGCGGAGATACGCCGTGGGCGAGCTGTCAGCAGCCCGTGCGTATATGGCCGCCTTTCGCCCGCTTGGCTCGCGGACGCCCTCAGCCCATATCTTGATGCGTTCAGCTTTGGCACGGTTCGCACGTCGCGCCAGCTCCAAGTCGAGGTGTTGGATCAAAACGTCAAGGTGCTCTCCGTGCGGCACTGGCTCGTCGGGGGACCAGGCCTCGGGGAAGTCTAGGAGAACCGTGGGGCGCAGCTTGTGGCATAAGAGGCGGGCCGCGGCCCGCGTGCAGTCGATGCGCTGCGCGAGGTACGGCGGGATGGCACGGCAATCCAAATGATGGTGCTGTCCGATGAAACGGAGCTCGCAGAGTTGCCGATGGAGCTTGCGCAGTCGGTTCATGTGTATCGTGGAAGCTCCGTAGGTGGGGAAGGCGCGGGGGACAACTGGTCGATCTTCGAACGTGGGCGTGAGCCCGTGCATGGTGGGGGGCTTCTTTTTTGGGTGGTCGGGCGGTGGAGGTGGCAGGTCGCGCAGACGGGTGAGATGGTACTCATGACTGGCCTCGTTAGCCAGGGCGAACATGCGCTCCACGTCGTCTCGTGTGTCGGCCTGCTCCATGCGGTCCTGATATCGCTCAGCGATGAGGGTCCCTAGTGCCTGCAGCTCGTGACCCTCATGAGCTCCATCGTCGGGCGGATAGGGCGTGGGGGCAAGAAGACGTCGGGCCGTATGGTCGAGGCGACTGAGGTCAAGCGTGACCTGCAGGCCAACGTGAGACTTCGCAGGCACGTCGCGAAGGTAGCAGAAGTCGGTGACAAGGGATCGCGCCGCTTGGTTGGCAATGATATAATCGATGCGCGAAGTGCGGGGGCACTTGGTGACGCGGTCCCAGTCAGGGATATTGCCGTAAGTGTGCATGGTGTGGTCTGGTGTGCCCTCAGCAACGTTGAACCATCCGTGCTGCAACATGTGCAGAAGGTGTGGATTGTCGTCGATGTTCGTATTGGCGTCCATGCAGATGAAGTATGGGGCTGAGCCGACCCTAGCGGCGGCGCAGTCAGCGAGCCGAAAAAGAGCTGTGCTGTCTCCTCCAGCAATCCCGTAGAGGCTCGCTATGTAGATCCCCGCGGGCCCGTGGTTGTTTCGTCGCCGCCTGCGGCGGTGTTGAGTGCAGAGCGGGAGAAAGACCTCGTGCCATCTTTTCTTGGCCTTGAGGGCGGCGATACAGGGCGCATTGTCGTCGACAGTGGAGTCGACAATGGCATCCTTAGAGAGGATGGCGACCCCTCCCGAGGCGCCAGTGCTGCCCACAACGGTGTGGTCTGTGCCGCCGTGGGCAGCTCTGCGCTGGGCTCGCGCCAGATCAAGGTCAGGTCCAAGACTGGCGTGGTATCCTCCGTGGAGTGGATTGGCGGCGCTGGTAGCGATGGCTTGCCTAGTCGGCTTGGCATGTCGGGTCTCCTGCAGTGCTATGACTGCGGCGTTGTGGTCGACGCCAAGGGCGGTGATGGTTGGCCAATTCGCTGAGAGACTGGTGATGTTAAGGCTGACGAGGTGTATGGAGCGACCTGGCCCGTCTCCATCGGTGGAGCTGGGGTTTGCACGCCCCGCACGGTGAAGGTCAGCTTGACCCTCGCCCAGGTAGGAGGCTTGGCCACAGTAGGAGCTCATGGCGTTCCTATGGATTAGCTTGACCGGGGCTGAAGCCGCCGTCAGGCCAGAAATATAGGCGGGACACGGTCGGCACTGCGCCAGGGGGGGTTCATAAATGTCAGTAAAAATGTTACGAAAATTCCTCCTCACTCCAGTACCGTAGGGGACGAGGGGAGGAGAGGTGAGACGGCAGCAGAGGGAGAGGGAGGCGACTCCTCGATCCGTCCTGCCGAGCACAAAAACAAAAGCGAACCAGCGGCGGCGGCTAGGCGCGGCGGCGGCACAACGCACGCGCATGTACTGCGCACGCGACACCGCTGGTCCCTCCTGCGGTGGCGCGCCCGCCCCGTCAGTATCTTGATGAGCAGCATCTGGTGGAACAGCTCCAGCAGCACGGTCGGAGGCCTGGCGCTGGGCCTCGTCCATGCCCGCTGCCGTGAGGCCCACGTTGCGGACAGGGCTGATTCCCCGCGGGGCCGCCGCTGCCGCGGCAGCCGAGGTGGCGGGGGCTCCGCCCCGACTCTGAGGTGAGAGCGGTGAGCCCCCGCCGAAACCCGCCACAAGGTTCTTGACACGGTACTTGTTCTTGAACGGGTCGAAGGTTGGCGCCTCGTCGATGGGGACGATCACGCGGGTGGGCAGCGGCGGCTCGTGGTCCGTGGACGGCGTCGGCTCGAGGTCGACCTGGCCAGGATCGATGACGCTGGCTCCGAAGCGTGGCACCACTTCGGGGGCTCGGCCATCAGCCTGAGTCTCGCGAGGCGGCGAGCTCGTGGAGCTCCCTGGGGCCTTGCGTGAACTGTGGCGGCTGCAGGTCCTGCTGCGCGGGACGCGCCCGCCCGTGTGGCGGTCGCGTGGCGAGGTCGCCTGGGCATTAGCGCGCTCGGAATCCGCCCTGCTCGGGGATCGGATCGGCGCCGCGCAGGGTGATGGGCTGGGCTGGCGAGAGGCGCTTGTGCCGCCTTCCGCCGTGGCTGTGGCCTGGTCGGGGTCGACCGCGTCGGGGCGGGGGCTGACGTGGTGGGCGCTTCCCTCGCTGTGCCGCGGGGAGGCGCTGTGATGCGCCTGGATGTGCGTGAGGACGAGCGGGGTAAGCGGCTGCCTCTCCCGCTCAGGTGGGGCAGGTTTTGCCTGGGCAGGGCGCAGTGCTGCAGCCACGTTTGGCGGGGGCGTGTGCTGGCGAGGTTGCCAAGCGCGCACGTTCGCATCACGCCATCCTTCGGGGCGCCCAGCCCTGCCACGGTTTGTTGCAGCCCCCTGGGCTGAAGCCGCAGGGGTTATCACTGCGGGCTGGTTGCTGGAGGTGCCATCATGTCGGCCTGAGTAAAGGCCCCAGGCGCGCGTGGACCCTGGCACTGGCGAGGTGGCCCTTAGGGCCTGCACGGGTGCACGCGGGTAGCCGATGACCGCTGGGTGTACCCTGGCGTGGGGGGCGTGGCCGTAGCTGGAGGCGGCTGCTCCAGCAGCCGCGGGCCTGGCGCCTATGGGGCCACGGTAGTAGGCGGCAACCCCGTCGTAGGCCGTGTTGCCGCCTGTCGGGACTCGCGCAGGGGAGCGGTAGCGTGGCGTGCCGTGCTGTCCTGCGTCACGTTGGTCCCGCTGCTGGATGCGCTGCTGGTGCTGTTGGTGACGCTGCCAGTCGGCTCTCGAGAGGGGACGGGTGTCGGGGAGGATGGTGGGCACGTCGGGCCGCTGCCAGCCCCGATAAACGTGCTCGAAGGCGTGGTCAGGGTAGGTCCTCCCTACGGGTGAGTATCGCCGCACATGCTCCATGTAGTCGATGTTCTGCGGCTCTGCGATCGCCGTGATGTTGACGGCTCGCTGGTGCGCTGGTCCATAGAGGCAGAAACTACCACGGTTGCTGCGGTCGTGGTTTAGCTCGGCTTCGGTCGTGGCACGGCTCACCATGGCGTCGCAGAGTCGCATGTCGTAGTCGAGGGCTTGAGGCCCAGGACCACCCTCGGCGTCCCAGTACAGTACCACATCTCGCCAACGGGTGCGGGTAGTGTGGATGCGCTCGGCGATCGACTCGCAGACGGTCCTGACCGTGACACGATCCCTGTACATGTTGGTAATGGCTAGGGAGTAGGGTCGGCGGACCGTCTTGTTGAAGGTGAATTCCTCCTTGAGGGCCTGGTGGGGACTGAAGAGCACGAAGCCTTCCCTCCAAAGCGGTTGGTCGGGGGAAGGTTCTTCGGGCATCCCCGTTCCTGTGAATCCAGGTGGCCGCCTTGTGCCGTCAGGCAGTCCCTGCCTGGGGACGCGCCGCGGCTGCGGTGGGAAATACCATTGACCCTGGTAGCCTGCTTGCCCTGGTTGTGGAGGTTCCCCCCCGGGGCCTGAAGGCGCTCGGGGGGGTTCCTTGAGGTCGTGAAGGGCTGGCGCGTTGCCGAATTGGCGGGCAAGGATGTGCGGCGGCATCCCTGTGGCACGGACGTCGAGCAGGTTGTGTGGCCTGGGGGGGTGGGGGCACCTGCTGGACAGGCAGCATGTGTCGGAGTCCCTGTTGTTGGTGCTGTATGCACACGTCCAACTGTTGCACGAGTAGTCCGTGGACCAGTCCATGAGTGTACGCAGTCCGCTGCGGCCGCAGTCTGGGCACGTTGGTTGGCCCGAGGTGCCGAGCTGCGTGTTGCGGCGAGCCGCACAGTACTGACAGCATTGGAATCGACACTGTAGGCAAGACCAGCGTCCTGGTAAAGGCGGGAGCGCATGCTCATTTGTGCCTGGGTCGTCTGGGTGGGGTCTCGGGCGATCCCACAAGGGCCAGACGTCAGCAAACCAGGATTGGCCTGTAGTGCGGACAACCTCGGCGGGGAGGCGTGCGTCCTCGGCATGGCACCTGATCCACTGGGGCCCCATGTCCGCTGGTACCATGACGGTGCGCCAGGAGTCGTCCGCTTTGACGTGGACTTGGGTCGGTGCCCAGAGCTTAGTAGTGGTGTCGCCGTGGTCGTGGTGGAGGATGACCCAGCCGTCACGCCCGTCCACCGCAGGGTCAATAACGCGGTGGCCCATGACTGTCGTCCCCCACGGTAAGTAGGCACCATCGTGGTGATCACCAGGGTCGAGCCAGACCTCGATGCCAGGGGCATTGACACGGGACCGCACATCACGAACGTGGTAGGCGAGGACGTGGTAGGCAGTCGGCTCCTCCTCCGTCACAATGTGCTCCCACGTCTCGATGCCGCTGTTGTCTGAGGTGGAGTTCCCGTCACTCTGTCGTGACGAGCGAGAGGCAGATCGTCGTGGACGGGCACGGCCTCGGGCGAGGGCGGCGGCCGCGCTGATGAGGGAAGGCGTACGGCGTTCGTCGACTCCAGATGACGTCGATGAGCGGTCTGGACTGTACGCTAAGGCTGTGCCTGACTTGTACGTGCGAGGTGGGCCCGACGCGGCCCCAGGGCTGGAGCCGCTGGGGCGCGACCCGCGTGCGTCAGGGTGCCCCCGCACGGGGACAGCTTGCAAGCCAGTGTACACCAGGTCGATGAGTGGTTTCGGGTCCAGCTGGAGTATGTGAAGCGAGACGCGTGGGCGGGGCTGGTTAGGGTCATCCCTGGTGGCTGCTTCCGTGTCGTAGTGCTGTTTGGCCCATGCTCGCGCTGCCTCTGGCGAGTATAGCGCCTGCGGCGGTGGCCATGCTGCCGCGATGGCTGGTCTGCGCCTGGTGCTAGCTTCCTGGTCGTGAGCTTCAGCCGCCTCACGGAGATCTGGATGATCGTAGCCAGCGATGTGGAGGGCGTGCGCGCAGTCGCCCATGCCATAGGCGTGTGGAAGGGCACGGCACCTGGAAGCAGCTTCTGTGGGGGCGCACCAGTCCATGCGGATGAGGAGGCTCAGGACCCGAGGGTAAATGAGGCGCGCTCCGTGGGCCTCCCCTTTCACGTAGTTGTGCCTGTTTTCCCCGCGCGGTGGTTGGGTGGCCTCGCACATCCAGAGTGCGATGGGTCCCCACGCGAGGGTGTCGTCTTCAAGACTGTAAGGCGGGTGGGGCGGCATTGCGTGCCACGCGGCCAGCGAAGGGTGCACGCTCGCGTACGTGCGGCCAACGTTGGTGCCAGTTCGGCCCTTCGCTTCACGGCGGGGGCCTGGCAAGAGGTGCCCTCCACTGGCAGCAAGACGGGCCGCAAGGTCGCCGCGGGTCCCATGCCAGAAGACAGTGGGCGCGTCGGTGATGGGTTGGCGGAGGTCCCACGTGAGGTATGGGAAGATTGTCTCGCCCGAGTTCCCGCCCGAGTCTTCCAGCACCCAAGTGAGGCGGTTCGGTGGCCTCTGCATGATGTCCGTCCACGGCCCCAGCGCTTGGAGTGTTGGATCATGAGTGAATCGAGGATGGTCGTGGAGTCGTAGAGCGTCTTTGATGTCCTCTGTAGACACGCCACTGTTCCCTAGCGCAAAGCCGTTTTGATACAGGGCGTTAAGTATGCTCTTCGGCGGCTCGGGGACCGCTGGGTCGCGCTGGATGGTGTTGCGTAAGTTGCGTGTCGGTGGCTTGAGGGCAGTGTAAGGCATACCAGGGCCTGAAGGCGCCTGGGGCCTGTCGGGGGATGCATAGCGTGCTCGCCGTCGTGGTGGTTGGGTGTCCGCGTCGGGGGAGGAACCACGAGCGTCAGCGTGTCGGAAGATAGACCACGGGCTATCATGGGTGCGCTCACGCGTTTCCCTTGCCTCGGTGTCGCTGCCGTGTGCTGTGGCATCCTCGTTAGTCGGTAGGTTACCGAATGTTGCGCCGCTCTTGGAGCCGTCTCGTGGAGTCGGGCTGGTCGATCTTGGTGTGACAGACGAGGCTCGCGATACGGCGGCAGTGACTTCGACGATGGCGGCGGTGGTGGCGGTGGTGACGTCGGCGACTGCGGCGGCAACTGCTGCGGCGTAGTGTTCCTGTAGCAGCGGATGTCGGAGTGCGTGCACATGCTGGTCGTCGTGTTCGTCGGCGAGCGCGCACGGCATTTTGTATGTGACCTCGTCCCTCGGCCTCCTGCTCGGTTGGCAACAGCGGAGGCACCACTGGGCAGTGGATGAGTCCAGGGCCCGCGCACAGATGCGGGCTCCAACGTGTCCGACAGCTCCCTGGGCAAGAAGTTTGGCACCGACGAGTAGAGGCCCTCAATGTGGACGTGACATTGTATGTCGTTTTGCGTCGGGGTGTGGTGGACACCGATGGGCCTGGTGCCGTCGCTTGGCGTCGTCGTCGTTGTCGGTAGCTGGGGTCTCGGCTCGGTGTCGGCAAGTACCCATCGATCTGGTCCTTGTACGGCATTGCTATCGCGATGACGTACGTGGCCACCAAGAGGCAGATGAGGCAGCCACAGTGTCGTGATGCCGCTGCGCTGTGCTGGGGCTCGTGGGGACCGCTGGCATCTGGGTGCTCATCATCGATGGGATCGTTGTCGATGTCGGCCTGCCCGTGGTCAATGGCACTGGGGTTGGGGTCAGTCACGCTGTCACGGTGCACGGAGGTGAAGGGCGTGGTGCTGCCACCTGCGGTCTGGGGATGTCCAGGTCTAGCCAGTGGTGCAGCGGGGCTGAAGCCGCCACTGCACGGACTGGCATGAGCTGGCGATGCAGTGGAATGGCTTGGCACGTCAGCGGCAGTGACGCCTTCAGCGTCGTTGAGCCGTGCGCTGGGGTCGGCCTGAGCTGAGGTGTGGGGCGGACTGCTTTGCAACGAGGTGTGCCCAAAGTAGGGTTCACTGTCGCGGTCACGCTGGGCCGAGTCGCCTGGTGGTATCGTGCCGTCTCGATCCTGGGCATCGATGCCGTCCTGGCTATCTTCCGACGCGTGGAACGAGTCCATGGACGTGTTGCCGATGTCGCTGGCCGCGATGTGCTGAAGCAGCCATGATACAGGGTCATCTGCGGCCTGATCGGTGCCGTCCATCGGCGCCGCGGCGAGCTCCGCCTCGACGAGCGGCAGCATGTCTGGCGGTTGGTGCAGGATCACGTCGGCGAGGTACGCCATGGCGTCTTGGTCGGGTGGAGGGAGGCCTCTTGGCAGCAGAGCATGGGCCCGTGAGAGGTATGGCGGCAAAGGTGCCGTGAAAGCCTCAGGGCCGACGAGAGTGGCACGAGCGCCCTGGTATTCCAGAAGGAGGCCAAAGTAGCGGGTGGCGTACTCGCGGCTGCTCTGGATACGAGTGAGGTTGCGGTTGATGCGCTGCCTGTCGGGGCCCGCTCTGTGCCAGATGTCCTCGCACATGTCGACCGCGGTGCGCTGACGCAGGGCGTCGGTTGTGTCCTCAGACTCCTCCTGAAAGAGGTGATCGTACTGTGGCAGATGAAGCGTCGCCAGGATGTACGGGACGCAGTCCTCGAGCCATGCCCAGAACATGTCCTGGTTGTCCTCACCTGGTGCCCACGCCGCAGCACACGGTATGAGCCGGGCGCGGATCATCATCAGGTGCCAGAAAGCAGGGTCCTCCTCAGGTTCGCCCCTATCGCACAGGGGAGTGGTGAGACCCGTAGGGCGATAGCGGGGCACAACAGCGGGGCTGAAGCCGCCACTGTGTGCCTGGCCTATGCCGCACGGACCCGCGGCAACGGTGCCGTTCACGATCGGGTCCAAAATGGTGCAGTGATCGTACTTGTAGATGCTGTCATCGTAGAGGTAGAAAAGGGTCCCACGTTCAGCGTGTCGCAGGAGAACCTCACCTCCATGCTGGGGCGCACCGCCTGAAGACGGGCGTGCTCCAGCAAGCGAGGGGAGGGCCAGGCTGCAGGCAAGGCGCCACATGATGGCGAGGCCTGGCGGGCGGCGCGAGCGATGAGCCAAAAGCTGCATGTCAGCACGCATCCTTAGATACCCCTGCATGCTCATGTACATTGCAACAAACACACCCACAGCAAGATGACAGGTGTCCCTACACCAGATAGCTTGCTCGTGCTGCTGCCAAAACTGACATGATATAACAAGAAAGAGATACGACGCGAAGTGAGAAGAGATGCCTCTGAAGGCGCTTCCTCGGAGGGCTGAGGCAGGCTCTCTGAGGCACCTTCAATAGGGTTCCTGAGTGGCCCGACCCTTGTCTTTGCCTTTGTCAGCCCCTGGGGGCCCCGTCCCTGGGGTGACCTGGCCTGGCTGGTCAATCCACCCGCAGACAGCCACGGGATCGGCAACTGATGCAGCTTCCTCCTTTTTGGTTTCGAGGGTGGCCACCTGTGGCAGGTGGATGGTGCCCCCCGTGAGGTGCCCGAGGAGGGCCTGGATGTCGCCATGCAGTGCAGCAGCTTCGGTAGTTGCCGTCTGTTGCTGAGTGACGACGGTGGCAAGCCCTCGTTCCAAACCTGAAACGTGCTCCGTGAGTGTGGCCTGGGATGAGAGAACGCCCGCAAGCTGGACCTGCATGTTATCCACCGTGTTGGCAAGCAGTTCGTGCTGTTGTTCCATGTGTTGGATGCGGGTCGTGGCGGCATCTGACAGTTTAGGGGCCGTAGCGAAGCGTTCGCCGAGGGTGTTCAGTTCGCGAGATGCCACGCTGAATTCATCCCCTGATGAGAGGATCTCGACGTCGTCATCGTCGCCTGGTACCTCGGCGGCTGTGGCAACGCCCCCTTCCGTGTGGCCCCCGCCTTCAGCCGCCACCGTGCCATGTTGCGGGTCATGCCCACCTGGTCCTTGGACGGCCGTCTGCTCGGCAGCTCCATCCGTGCCGTGCGGGGGTGCAGAGGAGCTGCGGCCTGGGGCGCCGTGTGATCTTGCGTGCGGCGTGGCGTCGCGTTTCCCGCTGGAGGATCGGTGGCGCTTGGCTAGAGGCTCCTCCTTGGGGATCGGGAGCGGTGCGACGCCCTTGCCTTTGGGCGTGGCAGTCATGAGGTCGTGGAGGTAAGGGCTCTGGGCCGCTTTGGTTAGGAGTGTGCCCGTGGCGGGGCTGAAGCCGCCACCACGGGCTGGCGGCGTCACAGGCTCTGTGATAGTGGTAGGGGTAACAATGGTAACGTTGTCCCTCTTCGGCACCACCTCAGCCAACGGGGCCTCGGTGATGCTCCACGGGATGGGGCACCCTGCGACCTGTACCGTATATGTGGGTGGGGGACGATGGGCGCGCACTAAGGCAAACTGAGCCGAAGTGGCTGGGTCCCAGGCGGTGTGGTAGACCTCACAGTCCCATTTGACGGACGGGCCCGTGAGAGTCTTAGCAAGCTGGGTCAGCGTGGCGTGGCGTGCCGCAATGCCAGTAATGCGGTATCGCGTCTTGGCGAGGGTGGCTTCACAGCCACGGATGCTGACGGCAGCAGCCTTGGCGGCGTCTGACCCTCGTGCAACACGGATCCCCAATAAGCCTGACTTGCCGTGCCTGACGACTCCTAGGGCCTTGAAGTCCACCGACTTCTGGAACGCATCTGCCATCGTGATGGGCTGGTCCTCAGGGAACCACACGGTCTGGTACTTGTCTGCAGTGGGCTCGTCTGCACCTACGTTGCTGAGGTCGTAGGTGGCGCCGAGTTGCCCTGAACCCGCCAAGACCTTGTCAACCGCTTGAAGACTGACGCCGAAGGTGGCAGCCAGGGACCTCTTTCCGACGCCCGATCCAAACCTGCCTAGGCTTTTGCAGGGTTCGAGGATGGTGACGGCTTTAAAGTTGCCGTGGAAGAGGGCCTTGAAGGTGTCCTGGAGCTGACTATCGAGCTCCTGGCGGCGAGCGTCTTTCTTGGACTCCCTGTGCTTTTGGTTTTGGCGCGCCTTGTCCTGTGGAGCGGTGTCCTTTCGGAAAGGACCCTTGGCGCGTGGACCACCGTTCACGGGGGCACCTCCCGAGAACTGATCCTCGAAGGCCTGATGCATGGAGGGGACTGCGGCGATGGCTTCGGTTTCATGTATGGTCACCCGAATCCAGCATACGTGGTCGGCAGGATCGATGGTGGCGACGGCAACTTTTTCCGTGCAGGCGACTTCCTTGGTGCCCAGCTGGTACACGGTCACGGGGACGTGCGTGTGGACCACTTTGGGCGCCTTGGGGTGGCGCTTCAGCACGGGGACGGCGAGCTCGGTACCGACGTAGTTATCGTTTTTTGGGCCCATGACAGCAATCGCAAGCTGACCCGTGGTACGCTTACCCTGCTCGAGATGGTGCTGCAGCAGCCGTTCACCGCTCTCGTAGTCGTGGAGGCTGATGCTGGGCTTGTACGTCTTGCCGTCGTCGAGCGATGTGGGTTCGGCCAGGACTGGGACCTTCCAGAAGGCCGGGTCCAAGGCAATGAATTGGGCGTCCGCAGCCTGAAGACGTGCGGACGCAGCTGGTGGGTAGGGTGTGTCACCACCACTGCGCTTAGGCTTGCTGCGCTGGTAGTGATCCAGCGTGTAGCTGATGTGGTTGGCGGCACACATGCGGATCAAGGCACTGCCGAGCTTCTTTGTGTTGGTCTTGTGCATGTCGTACGTGGCCTGCAGCTCGTCCGCGTTCCGCTCGGCGAGCCCGTTGTATGCGGCCGTGGGGCGGTCAGACCCCGCTTGCTTGAAAGCTGCAATGCAGTCCTGTTTGCGTTGGAGGAGAGACCCTTCAGCTGCAGGACGTGAGCTCGGCGGCTGCTTGGAAGAGCGACGGCGCTCCGGCTTGGCGGGGGCCATTGCGGCGGGCGCTCTGGTGGGGGGGGGAAAGAGGTGACGCGAATCAGTAGGGTCCTGCTGGGACCCCTCCGGTCTCGCGAGGCCTGGGAGACTGACTCCGAGGCGGGGCGCTTCGCGTCGCGGCTGCGGTCTGAGTGCAGGGCACTCTCGAGCCGAGACTGCCGAGAGAGGGAGAGAGATAGAGAGAGAGAGAGAGAGAGAGAGAGAGAGAGAGAGAGAGAGAGAGTCGATAGTGAGATCGATCGAGTGAGGTAGAAAGTGGGACCGATGGTCACATCGATCGTGAGACCTATAAAGACATCGCTTGTGAGATCGATATGTATGTAGATAGATAGTGAGATCGATGATGTGATCGATGGTAACACAGCGACGCAACGCTCACCACCGTTGCCCATTGTCGCCCCCCCCCATAAATATATGTGGACACTGCGTCACAATCTGGGTGCATCTCTCTCTCTCTCTCTCTCTCTCTCTCTCTCTCTGTCTCTCTCTCTTTCTCTCTCTCTCTCTCTCTCTCTCTCTCTCTTTTCTCTCTCTCTCTCTCTCTCTCTCTCTCTCTCTCTCTCTCTCTCTCTCTCTCTCTCTCTCTCTCTCTCTCTCTCTCTCTCTCTCTCTCTCTCGTTCCCCGTGCTCATGCTGCTGAGGCCATGTGGCCGCGCCGCCGACCCTGGATACCTCGGCCGTCGAGGGTGGCGGGGCGCGCGATGCGACGTCGGAGGCATCTGAAGACGCGGCGGAGGTGGATGCGGATGAGGAGGGGATGGATGGGGGAGGAGAAGGAGGAGGAGGGGGGGAGGCGGACGAGGAGGAGTGGGACAATGAGGAGGATGATGATGATGATGATGATGAGGAGGAGGAGGAGGAGGAGGAGGAGGAGGAGGAGGAGAGGGAAGGGGGGGGGGGGGGGGGAGGGGGGGAGGGTAGGAGGACGAGGAGGGAGGACAAGGGTGCTTCCTCTCCCCCGCATCCCAATGTCATCCCGTGCCCCCTCTCCCGCCTACCGCTTCCTCGCTTCCTCGCCGCGCGATCTCCCCTTCCCCCCCTCCCCGATCTCCCCGCCCCCGCGCGCGCCGCGGCAGGGCCGCCCGCGGCGCTGCAGCTGGCGCCGCTGGCGCCGATGACCCCCAGCTCGTCGACGACGCAGGGCTCGACGCAGGCTGCCTCGCGGTCGGCGTCATTTTTTTCGCCGTCTCCTGCGACGCCCATGGCGTCGCCGCCGCCGTCGGAGCGAGGACTGGATGGGGAATCGCGCCGCAGGGCGGGGGTGCGGGGGGGGGGAGGCAGCCGCGGGGTCTGATGCTGCACTGAACTTACTACCATCCTGTGGCGTTGGGTTCTCGGCTTGAACCCGCATTGACCCCCGCTGGCCGCATGGGGGGCTCCACCGAAGGTCCCGATGGGGCAGGTGGAATGACGCCGCCACCGAACTTTGGCAGACAGACGTGCGCACGCACACACACACGCACACACGCGCACGCGCACTCACGCACTCACGCACTCACACGCTCACACACTCACACACTCACACACTCACACATTCACACACTCACACACTCACACACTCAACACACTCACACAATCACACACTCACACACTCACGCACTCACACACACACACTCTCTCTCTCTCTCACGCACACGCGCACTCACACACCCGCGCACTCACACACACGCACGCGCACACTTAGCGGGGGGAGGGGGGGAGGGGGGTCGCCTGTCTGGGGCCGTTGTGGCGCTCGCTCGCGCCCCGCCCCCGCCCCCGCCCAGCCGCGCGCGACCCCTGCCCCTTTGCCTGTTGGCGCCCGAGAGGAGGGCGCGGCGCTGGCGGCCGCGGCCGGCAGATCGCACTGGCGCCCGACGGCGATCGGTCGGTGCTGGCAGCCATTGCGACCATGGACCGCGAGCAGCTGGCCCAGGCGGTGGTTGAACTGACTGCGGAGCTAGCCACCAGCGCGCGCCACGGGGCGGCTGCCAGGAAGCTTGCCGAGCGCAGGCGCCAGAAGCTGGTCGTCAAGACTCGGAAGCAGGCGATGCAGATCACAGCGCTGCAGGCGCGACTGAGAGGCTTCACGTTCTTGAAGGAGACGCCGAAGCAGCGGCGGCGAGCTGCTGAGCCCGCGGCGCCACTCCGACAATGGCTGTCCCGCGAGGGCTGGCACCGCCTCGGGTTCAAGAGGAATTACGGGTACGCCAGCTGCCGCACGACGTTGCAGATGCTGGATCGGACGGGCCGACATAATGTATGTATGTATGTATGTTTGTATGCATGTATGTTTGTATGCATGTATGTATGTATGTATGTATGTATGTAAGCCAGGCTTGCACCCTCTCTCTCTTCCGTCCTCCTCCTCCTCCCCCCCTCCTCCTCCTTCTCCTCCTCCTCCTCCTCCTCCTCCTCCTCTCCTCCTCCTTCTCATCCTCCTCCTGCTCCTCCTGCTCCTCCTCCTCCCCCCCCCCCTCCTCCTCTTCCCCCCCTCGCCGTGCCCCTATCCTGTCTATCCTGCTATCCTGCTATCCTGCCCCCCCTCCCACCACCCCCGCCACCCCCTTCAACGGTCCCCTCATCCCCCCCCCCCCTTGTGGTCTTTGTTGCCCTGGTGCCCCCGATGCAGCAGGAGGCGCCCGTGGCGCCGAACACCGTGATCAAGGCTGAGAACTTGACCAGGGCTGCCATCTTCGCATCTGGTCGCGAGTGGTATCAGAGCAGCCACCGACGCCTCGAATCGGCCATCATGCAGCTCGGCGCCCTCGGCCAGGAGATCCTCGGCGCCCCTGCCGTGCTCTTCGACGTGCACGCCCTCCGCGGCGACGCGTCAAACTCTACGGCTTTCATGTCATATAAGATCTTCGCGTCGGAGATCTGGTCGTGCTTCTCCCACGTGCAACTGGTGGACGATGAGTGCACAGGAGGAGGTCCCTCCGCCGTGTCCTTCAAGCGCTGGGGCGCCGCGCATTACCCAGACTTGGCCTGGGTGCCGCTTGACGTCGACGGCGCCATGCAGAAGCGGCTGCTCGAGGACAAGCTGTCGCAATTGGGCGCGCATGCGCGGGGTGCATTCGCGGCCCCCGAGCCCCCCGACCAGTTGATCGCCATGCTCAGGCGCCAGAGAGCCAGTCCAGCCGACCCCCCGCGTTGGAAGCACATCACCGTCTTCATGGGCGGCTCTGACAAGGGCCCCGAAATCGTCGGGTGCCGCGGGCGGATATTCAAGGACCTGGAGCCGTGTCCTTTCGTGTGGGTGTTCTGGTCTTTCTGCCGGGTGCACCGGCTCCACCTGATGGCCAAGTCCCAGCTGAAGCGTTGCGACCAGTACTACAGCAGGATGGCCAAGTGCGCCAACAGCTGGCGAGCTCCACATAAGTCCGTGAAGGTGTTCCAGGAGTGGAAGCGGCGATTCGGGTCGGAGCGGGCGACGTTCGCCGCTGGCAGGCTCCCGCCCAAGCCGCTGACTGGCAGGTTCGGGTCAATCTACAGGACGGGCCAGCACTTCCTGAAAGCGACGCGCCGTGAGATGACCGCAGTCTTCTCCGCCGTGTTCGACCCGACCCAGCAGGCCGCCGCCGCCAACGACGGCGACGAGGGCCTCAGCGCGGACATGCAGGCGGAGAACTTCCGTACCAGGATGAACAGGTCATTGGCCCGTTCGCACGCAAACGCTCGCGCCCGCCGCCCCCGTCGCCGCCGCCGCCTGGGGGGGGGGGGAGGGCGCAATGAGGAGGGGGAAGGGGGAGGGGGGGGGGGGGGGGGCGAGGGGAGGGGGGGAGAGGAGGGGAGGGGGAGAGGAGAGGAGGAGGAGGAGGAGGGAGGAGGAGGAGGCAGGAGGAGTGAGGAGGAGGAGGAGGAGGAGGAGGGGGAGGAGGCGGAGGAGGAGGAGGAGGGAGGAGGAGGAGGAGAAGGAGGAGGAGGGGGGACGAGGAGGAGGAGGGGGGGGAGGAGGGGAGGTGGAGGAGGAGGAGGAGGAGGAGAAGGAGAGAGGAGGGAACCGGGGATGATGATTTTACGCGGGGGGGGGGGGGGGGGGGGGGGGGGGCTTTCCTCCTCCGCCTCCTCCGCGTCCTCCCCAGGGACATCCTCGTCGCGCTTCTGGCCCTCGGACATCCTCGCCCTCCGCTCGCCCACTCGCCCCTCGCCCTGCCCCGACTGATTTCTTTGCCCTCCTCATCCCCCTCGTCCCCATCCCCCCCGTCGCCTTCCAGGGGGCGCGGCAGGATGTCCACGTAGGTCTGGGAGTCTGGGAGTGGGCCTGGCGAGCGGGGGGGGGGGGCGGGATCGGGCGTTTGCGCGCGCGCACGTGCCACCCCCTATAGATGGCAAGCGGACGCCCTCGCTGCAGTTCATTGTTCGCAGTTCTGGGTTGACATTGCGATGTTTCACGTGAGCGGGGGCCCGATCCAGCATCTCTTGTATTGGTTTGAGAAGATGTCGGCGGGTATCGGGGATCGGCGTGCCAGCTTGTTTGAGGATGAATGTCGCTCGACTCTCGGGGAGCTCGTAGTCGATAAGCACATTAAGATTTCAGCTGAGTTCGACGCCCTGCTCAGCCCTGCCGCATACGACACTAGCTGGTCCACAGTGTGGGAACATGTATCCACAGACATGTGCATGCCTACTGTTCGGCGCTCTTGTGTCGAGTTCGTCTTGGACGCTGCCGCAGATTATCATCGTCGTTTCGGTCGGGTGCTAGCAGCGTTCCCGTACACGTGCATTTGGTTGTGCAATGAGGCCCCGCACGTGCCCTGTGACCGCAGAGCCCAGCTGGCCAGCGAATGGTTGGAATTGACCCGAGACCCTGACCCTCGCCGAGTGTTGGAGAATACTGCGACGGCCACGCCCTGGAAGATCGCTACATGTTTCGGGTCAGAGCTGGAGGACCGATAGGTTGAGCGGGGGAGGATGTGGATGCAAGGAAGGAAGGTAGGAAGGTAAGGAAGGGACATGCAGGGGACAGGGGGTGGTGGGGCGGTTGAATGGGCGCGTGTGCTTCCAAGGGCGATGAGGCGATGAGGGGGGAAACGGAGCGGGGCAGGGCGGTCGGACGGACGAGGGGGGTGGGGGCAAGGGGGGAGGCCGGGGGGCCCGGAGCTCGGAGGAGGCTCAGGAGTTCAGGAGTCAGGGAGAGGGAAGAGGGATGGCTGCCCAGCGCGAGCCCGCGAGCCCCCAGGAGACGCAGCGGACGGGCCGCATTGACCGCCAACTCTGGGTACTCGCTCGAACGATCACGAGAATGATGGCCGCAGACACGCAGGAGGTGGAGGGCTTGAACAGCATCATCAAGCGGTGCCTCGAGATGGCGCCAGGGATGGGCCTCGAGCTGCTGTCGAGCAGGGCTTTGCTGCGAAAGACGGTGGATCGGGGGTGAGGTGGGCGGGCGCGAGGGGAGGGGGGAGAAGGGGGATGCGGATGGAGGAGGAGAGGAGGAGGAGAAGGAGGAGGAAGAGAAGGAGGATAAAGGGAAGAGGAGGATGACAATGAGGGGGGGGGAGGGGGATGCTGATGGGGCCGAGCCGTGAGAATGCGAATGAGGGCAGGGGGGCAGGGGGGGCGACTTGGACGACTTGGAGGACAACGGGGAGGTGGCGGTGGAGGGGGGGGGGCGGGGAGGAGTCGCAGGAGTCGGAGGGGGAGGAGGAAGATGAGGAAATGAGGAAGTGGATGACGATGATGATGATGATGATGGTGATGATGATGATGATGATGGTGGTTGGCGGCCCCCCCCCCCCGGTGATGATGATGATGCTGATTGCGGGGGGGGGGGGGGGGGGGGGGGGGGGGGGGGGGTGCGGGAGGAGGACAAGGAGATGGGGAGTTGTTCGTGGAACAGTTGTGCGCGACATCACAGGTGAACTGGATGGGCCTGGGGAAGAACCCGAGGGCGCTGGACGACGCCGTCGACAGCTGCGCGCAGGTCCACGGGGCCGCCATGGAGGCCCTGCAGGACGGCCGCAGGTTCCCCAGCCTCGACGTCGAGCATGGGCCGCTGCAGCCGCTGCCCGCACCTGAGCCTGCTCCGCCTGTGCCGCCTCTGCCGTCGCCAGCTGCTGCGCCACCAGCGGCTGCTGCGCCGCGCGAGCCCCCTCCGCCGCCGCCGATCCCACTTCCGCCTCCTGATGCAGCTCACGCAGCAGCAGAGGGGGGGCAGACGGCGGCGGAGGCCAACTTGTCCGCCGTGCACGTGCACCCCCTGTCCCCAGGTGCGCGGCGAGGATCGCTGCCAAGTTCATCCTCCTGTATCCTGGAACGATGGCCTCAAGCAAGCATGCGCTGGTAATGAGATTTGGGAATGTAGTCGTCGGCGCTTGGATCATCTCGCATCGCTTCAATCGCGGGTTCTGGCTCACCAGCGGGGAGGTCAACGCGACGGGCACGATCTACCAGGTGGGGCTTCCACTTACGTTCTCGTCTCTGCGAGAGGCGTGCGAGTTCGTGCACGACCAGATGCTGGCGAGGAGCCCCTCGGCAGCGCGTAGAGGGGCACTGAGCCTCAGCGAGCTGTCGCGGGAGCTCGAGTCCTTGCAGTCGGCTGCGTGCAAGGAGACCATCGGATCTATATGCATGGGAACTGCGCGCAGGTGCAGGGGCGGCGGACGTCGCCGCGGCGGCCGCGGCCCAGGTGGCGACGACGGCGGCCCCGACGAGCCCGACCCCGACGAGTCCGACGAGGAGGGCGATGAGGACGATGAAGGCGCTGAGATCCTGGATTCGCTCTGGGGGGAGCTGCGGCGCGACGGGCCCGCCGCTGCCGACGACGCAGATGAGCATGGCGGAGGGGGCGGCGCAGTCGAGGGGGCGTTCGCGAAGTTCGTCGCCGAGAGAGCTGGGCGGTCGCTCGTCGCCAGGGCCGCCGAGCCCGACCACGGGGGCGGCGAGGGTGAGGACGTTGACTTATCCGGTCATGGCTTGTTCAACGAAATGGAAGCGGTGGAGAAAGCGGCTGCAGCCCAACGCGGCCGCGAAGGCGGGCATGGTGACATTGGTGGCCACGCGGCACGAGCGGCCGCTGTCGACCCGTCCCTGGTGCACGACGCCTTCCGCGCAGAGGATGGGGCTTTGCTGCAAGGAGTCCTCGGTGATCGCGATGCTCACCCAGATCGCGGCGGGGGGGATGCTCGCGTCCGCCTCGATGCCGAAGCTGCACTTCGCCTCATTCAGCAGTGGGCGGATGGCGCCCACGCGACGGCCACTGCGTTTCAGGAGCTGGCGGCGCCAGAGCGCCGCGTCTTCAGCGATCGGTGCATGTCCCTGGTGTGCGTGCGCGGGCCCCTTCCTGCTGCGGCGGCCGCTGCGGCGGGCGCGGGCGACGACGACGATGCTCGCGGGCCCGTCAGGTTCATGTTCTGGGACAACGTTGAGCGCTGGAAGGGCAGAGACATCGACGTGAAGCGCGACGGTACCATCGTGCACAAGAAGCCGCAGGGGAAGAAGTTCGAGTGCCTTGGCAGCGGGATGAGGGATGAGGATGGCGATGATAAGGCTAAAGTGAGGAGGCAGGGGGGGGGGGGGGTGGGCGGTGGCGGGGGGGGGGGGAGGGGGGGAGGGGGGCGGGCCCAAGGGAGGGAGCGGAAGGTTGTGAGGGGGGATGCGAAGGATGGGCTGGGGGGTGGGCGGGGGGCGGGGGTGATGCGGCGATACGGGCGGGGTGAGAAGGGGGGGGGCTGGAGGAGGAGGATGCGGGCGGGGTCGCCGCAGGTACAAGACCGACTTCAAGGGCGACATCGAGAGCGAGGCGATGATCGTCATGATCCCAGACATCGGCTCTCGTACCCTCCGCCGCCTCGCGGCGCCCCCATGGCCCATCCTCGCGGCGCCCTCCCATCCATAATGTGTTGGGCTGGGGTCTCGGTGATGTTTGGCGCCAGACTCGGGGGCGCGGGTCTCCCTTCGTGCGCTCGGAGCCCACTCGCCATCGGGGTCGCTCGGGTCGCTCGGGGCTTCTCCTTCTCCTTTGACCTCGGGGGAAGGGAGGGGGGGGGGGCGTGTGTGTGTGTATGTGTGTGTGTGTGCGTGCGTGTGTGCGTGTGTGCGTGTGTGTATGTGTGTATGTGTGTATGTGTGTATGTGTGTATGTGTGTGTGTGCGTGTGTGTGTGTGTGTGTGTGTGTGTGGGTGTGTGTGTGTTTGTGTGTGTGTGTGTGTGCGTGCGTGTGCGTGCGTGTGTGTGTGTGTGTGCGACTGTGTGTGCGTGTGTGTATATGTGTGTGTGCGTGTGTGTGTGTGCGTGTGTGTGTGTGTGTGCCGCGTGTGTCCGCGTGTCCGCGCCCACGCACGCGCGCGCCCCGAGGTATGATCAGGACTGTGAAGGAGTATAGGAAGCACAAGATCTCAGATTCAGTGCGGAGGCAAGTGGCCATGCTAAATTTGCATTGCAAGTCCATCGAGGGGGGCCACTGCGGGGTGTGCGGCAACGATTGGGGAACTGCCAGGCGCGCGCTGCCCCCTCGCTCCCCCCGCCGAACCTCGGGGAGTGTGTATGGGGTTGAAGTACAAGAGTGCAGAACCCCTGATCCGTTGGTAGAGAGATGGAGGGATAGATGGATATCTTTCCCTCCCAAGCGATCAAGGTACGATCGCTCCAACTCAGTACCTGAGCCCAAACGGCCAGGTGCGGGAGAGGTAAGGATAAGGAGTATATATGAGGGTATTATACGGGTTCCACACACACACACACCCCGTCCCGAATCCCGCCCGTGAAGGCAGGACTCGGGATCAGGAGGATGGAATCCGTAACCTCAGAACTCCTTTACCTTAAGTCTGAAAAGGCAGCTGGGCTAAAAGTCAGCGAAGCCACAGCTGCAAAGTGAGGTAAGAAGAGATACCTTGGGTCTCTTGTTCTTCTCCAGGCGGTCTTTGCCGCCCCCTCGGTGCGCCCCCCAAAACGCTTCGGCACTCGAGGGAGGAGAAGAATGAGACAAAGGTAGGCGGAGAAAGAAGATCTGAGCACCAAGGCAACGTAAACCGCCTCGCAAGATTTGCGAGGCAGGTGTTGCCACCAGCTATCAGATTATTCTCGACGCAATATTGTTAAATTGTTAAAATATGCATGCTAAGATCGCGTTGACGAACACAATCTTGAAATCAAACACAAGTCTGCCTAAAAGCAAATGTATGCCAAGATCGCGTTGACGAACACGATCCTGAAAGAAATGCAAATCTGTGTTAAAGCAAGTACCTGGCCAGGAGAAAATGTCGTGTTGATGAACACGAAAATGATGTATAACATCTGTTTGGCGACTCCCGTTGGCGTTGCTCCTTAGGAGGCTGCCTCGGTGATCGCAAAAGATATCTATATGTGTGTATGGCCACTTGTGTGAAAGATTGAAGTGGCCTAAAAGAATGTATTAGCCACCGCTCAAGGCGAACTTTGATGAACGGAAGTTCTGCTCTTGAGCAGTGGACCTTGCGGCCGACTCACTACGCGTCGCCGTCCTTGTAGAACCTGCGGTCCCACGCCCTCTGGCCGTTGTACGTCGCATAGCTTGTCGTAAACGTTTCCCAAGTGGTCCTCGGGATCCAGTTGCGGAACCAATCGTTGTACGTGATATCCTGGATGTACACAGACTCGTCGCTGTTGATCGCAATGTAGATCCAACATTTGATGTAATAACTCCAGTATCGAGGACCCCAATCGCTGTCCTCGAGATTGTGGCGCCAGTAAGCAGCGTAATCAGATGTACGTGCTCTCTTGGCGCGCGGCATCGCGGGCATGTAGTCCTCTGCGCCTGAGGCGCTGGATGCAGCGGCGTCGCCAGGAGCAGGGCGCGGCGGCGGCCGCGGCGGCGGCCGCGGCTCCATGGCGTCATCGGACTGTTGGGAGTGTGTATCTGGATCGGTTCTCATCCCTGTACTACCCCCCCTCTGGTCAGTGTGTGACGGATCGAGGGAGCCTATCAGCTCGTTGGCAATCGCGGCAAGCTTGCGCTGGGTGAACTGTTCACGGGTTCCGTCCCCTCGAGGGAGAGAAACCGTAATCAGTCCGCGCGCCTGCCGCGTCTGCCTGTCAATGCGTCCCTCGTTCAGCCACCACTTTCTCCGACCAGCCTGTCCTGTCCTAATACTGACGTCAAGGATGTCCCACGCGTCGCGCATGTCCTCGACTCTCCAGGGCTTCTTGCCGACATTCACGCGGGCTCCTGTCATCTGATGATGGAATCTGAGGTCGTTGAGAAAGCGTTGAATGAGATTGGCGTATGGGTAGTACAGAGGTCGGTCGTCCTCGGATTCGCCCATTAATCTGCATTCGTGTGCAGGCGGGCTACCGGCTTCGACCCACTTCTGATACCTCTTCTTGGACGTATTGGCCAATCTCCGCAACTGATCTTTCTCTGTGCCTATGGGGGATCGCGCACCCGTCATAATGACATGTGCGCCATCCTTCATGTATCTCGCGACCTGGTCCTCGGACAACGTCGTCTTGATCCAGTTCGTCAACTTCTGGAGGTACGCGAGGTCACTCTGTGTGGCGGTGCTCTTACCTGTGGCGCCTACGGCCACAGTGTATTGCCAACATATATCACAGAGTGTGCCGTCACCTGTGACGATACCGAGGGACAGATCTCGACCGCAATTGTTACAGAGCGGTATGGGATGCAAGATCGTCTCGGGGGCCCCTGCCGAAGTCAGGTGATCGCGGGATCCCCAGCGGGTGTCCTGACCGCGAGCGAGGCTCTGACCGATCTGATTGATCGCCTCACGATTGATCTCGGTGTTTGGTCTGGAAGCGATCGATCTGCTTAAACCCTCGATCTCGATCCGAGACAACCTTTCCCCTGGCAGTCCTTTGTACTCTATCTTGGCGTTGTCGGTATCCTCAGCACCGCCATGGCATACGTTCTCCTCACGAAGACGGCGAGCCTGCTTCTGCAAGTTAGCCTCGTTGTCGCCCTCCTCGCGCTTGAGTCCCGTCTGTTCAGCTATGATGCGTACCATAGTCTCCTGATCGGGAGCTGCAGACGCAACACTGCCTGGGTCCTGGGGAATATCCTGCTCAGCGCCCTCCTCTCGAGGCGCAGCAGGTGTTTCCACCAGCTCTTCCCACACAGGAAACTCTGGATCACCGTATGTCGCAGTACAATTTTTGTATAGGTCACGCAATGCCTGAAGTGCAGGATGGTTGTCATGGATGACTTCCTTGGCGAAATCTGGTAGCTCCACAATACTATCTTTCAAGATGTTCTGGTATACTTTGGAAATCCATTGAAAGATGCCAGTGGTCGACTCCTCGATAGTCTCCGGGTCGAGGTAGTGTGCCAACTTTTTGAAGAAGTGATCTGCACCACAATTGGGTAAGTCATGTGCCCACTTGTGGGTATGATTGTAGTTCAAATGATATGACTCCGCGTTCCATGCTTTCGATCCAAATCGAATTTCAAATTGTAAATGTGACTGAATTTTGTCCATTACGATTCTGTCTGCGCCACTGTGTATCTCAATGATCTGCCTCATCTTGATCATAGGCGAATCCACCAATAACGCCGATGTCCAACAATACACGCGGCAATCATCAGACTGTCTAATCCATCTTGAATCCTCGTCGGGGTCGTAGTCTGGATGATCAAGGAAATTCGATGGCGGATCAATGATGTTATCGAGGATGCTTGCCTCGATCTGCTCTTCTGCTTGGATGTCTGCCGAGAGGTCTGCCCTCATGTTGTCGTTCGCAGCTTTCTCATCTGCAGTAAGAACGATATTTGATATGTCCACGATTACGGTGATCAGTGGATCATGCGATGATGCTGTACCCTGTCGAGGAATGTCGCCCGTCTGAGCGTTGTCCTCGGCAGGTGTGGCCACCAGCTCGTCTGGGTCAGGTGTCCGTGGAGCGGGCCTTCTTGGTGGTGTACGCGGAATACGTGGTCTATGGATGCTAGGCATTCCAAGGTATGGTAAGCTGCCGCTAACCTTGTGCTGCAGTATGTCCTCGCTGCAAGATGTCGGGCCTTTCAGGGCAGTCTCCATCCATGTTGGATCGATGGCGTGTTCTTCGGTACGAATCGGCAATGCAAATACAACGCCCTTGAGGGGCATGCTTTTGTCATTATACCAGATATTTACCCATCGTAAACCGTAGTTGAGAATAGGTACTTGTACCGCAAAGAACTTGTCGAAGATGCCGAAATGGATGATTGGACCATATATGTGTCCCTTGGACAAGGCAATCTTGGTATTGTGATTGCCTCTGGGCCAATGGTTGTCGTAGTGGAAGCACTTGGTAGAACCCCAATTCTTAATGACAATGAAGTCGCCCATTCGAACATCGTTAAATGCAGGACGACGATCCCAATCTTTTTGCATGATCTTTGCTGCGATTGGTCGAAGAGCTTCACGACAATGTGATAATGCAATCAACCATTCTTTATCATCCGCTTTGTGATTGGTCTCCTGGATCATAGCACGTACTATTTGCTCGTCCAAGGCGTCCTCTGCGGATGTACGGCCAGCAGGGGTTTCCCCCGGCCTGGCCGAGGGTGCTGATGCTGGCGTCATCCTTGGAGGCTCCATGTCTTGGTCGGGGTCGATAGGTGCCAATCCAGGTGGGTCGTCAATAAGTTCTCCAGGAAGGCAGGCGCAAATCTCGTATTTGCTCAATGGCTCTCTGGCTGCCAATGGCGGGTAGTCCCATGGGTCGCCGTCTGGCCACAGCTGCTGGCCATGCATGTGGTGTGGTTTGAGGCGGCGAATTGCAATAATTGCCGCAGCGGGTACCACGTCCTCAGTCATGATAGCGCCCTGAGCACCCAACCAAAATCTGCAACCTGCTTGTGTGGCGATCTCCATGTTGATCACCAGCTCGACTTTGTTCTTGTAGCTGTTGAACTTGTACGATTCCACTGAAGTATGTGGGTTCTTTTGAACGTTGTTCAAATATGTGCTAGAACTGAAGAATGCCTCAGATCGCTGCGATGGTTTATAAGTTCTGTCTCTCTGAGACATGTGGTTCAACATATCCAGGAATGATCCCTGTCTTCAGTATGTTCTTCCAGGCGCGGGATGCTGTTCCATGATGGAGATATTTGATATCTGTCCACTGTAAGCTCTCCCATCCCATGTTCCATGGCTTTGAAGATGGGTTGACACAACTGTGACCACCGACGCACCGAATAGCAATAACGCTGTTCCAGTCAAAAGTGCTGGGGTCACCTCCGTCAGGAATCGGCTTGGCGTATATCTCGATTCTGTTTTTCTGCGGGTCAATATGCTTCTGGAACGCACGAATAATGAATATCGGATAGTAGTCGTTCCAATCGGTGTATCCATCATTTTCACCGTCTTTCTTGAAATGTGCCACTGCCGCTTCCATGGATGGTCCATTGTGTCTTTCTTTGCGATCTCGGAATTTCCATTGAACCATTTCTTGAAATGATTTCCAATTATTTGGAATCTTCCAATCATTCTTTGTTGTTTTGTCCCAGATATTAATACGTCTGTCATGAAATTGGTTGATCCAAAACTTTTTGTAGTGAATCTCATGGCGTAACATAGTCGTGATGTCTTTGCTCATGTATTTGTTTGTTCCCAGCCATTCGTCATCAATTAGCTCAGGACCATAACGTACATCGTCGTAATGTGGTAATGGTATCCATTTCCATTCTGGGAAACAACCAGATTGTGCAATGTCAGGCGCATGAGCAATTACACTATCATCATGCAGTAGCTGCTCGTACCACTCTTGGTCTTCGATGCAGGCAAATCCATTGGTCGCTTTCGTGCCCCGCAACATTGGGCACATGTATGGATGTTCATCTTTGACGCCATACTGTAACTTCCATTCGCGAATAGTGCATGAGTTGTCGAAGATCCCGAGCTTGCTGGTATCCTCGTGCATGGAACGCTCACAACTGTCCTGCCATGACAATATATTCATCTCATGTGGAGAAGGCTCCTCCTCAGCAGGAGTTGCCTCCAGCTCCATTGCCTCAAGGTCGGTGCCGTCATCAGGGATCGGTACCGCCTCAGCTTTTGGGAGCTGATCTGCTGGTTGTTGTTCTGCTTTAGGCTCTGGAGTCGATGGTTGCGACGCTTTGATCGATTGCGGTCCAGGTTGCAGTGGATCAGGCAATGGGCCTGGTGGGGCTGGCTGTGCTGTGTCATCAGCTGCCCTCCATACGGATGTAGGAACATTAGGGTCATGACCCAAAGCAACTCGATCCAGTGCATTCTGTTTGAAGAATGTTTTGCATGCCTCGATGTTCTTCTCGTTCTCGGCAGCTGGGCCGATGCGGTGAGAAGACAATCTGTTTTCTTCTGCAATGAGTCTTGATTTGGTCGCATTATCGTCTCCATCCAACTCTTTGATCTGACGTAAGAATTGCTCGAATACAACCCAAGTAACTGCATGTGCATCTTCAACTGTTTTGACGATCTTGGGTTCTAGAAGTTCATCTTTCTCAAGAGAATGCCAAGATGCCCAAGCCCCAGGGTATTCTTTGATCAACAGCATAAGGTACTGGAATAAGTCATTGTATGCCATAACCCATGGATCATTATCAGGAAGGGTTTGGTCAGGATCGCTAGGGTCCGTTGCTGGCGTACGTGTAGACCTTCCAGGAGTCGGCTCAGTCGTGTCGCCCGTCTCGGCAGGCAGTGATGCCGGCAATGTGCCCTCGGCACATGACGCCATCCACGCACAATGAGCCATCTCGTTTGCCGTCTGTGTCATCAATGTTGTGAGGCTGAGGTCTCTTTTCCATTCGTTTGTCAACTTTTCTCTGAAGTCGAGGGCTGCCATGATTTCCTTGGCCTGAGTGTAGGCCTGGTTGTCTGTGACAGAAGTCAGCAATGGCGGCCTGAATGGATATGGCTGAGAAGGAAGAGACTGCATCAATGCGCAAAAATTGCGATAGCATACTGCGTCGCAGAATTGCGTTGTAAACATTGCCATGTTATGGTTATTATGTTTGGCGTACCAAGCCTGTGGGGTAACCCTGTCGTACGTATCCACCCAATGGTCGGATGGAAGAACAGTGATACCACGGTTCTGCATGATTGTGATCAAGTCGCTCGTGTGGTGATCAAAGTTCGGGCGTACGCCCCATTGCGCTGCTTTTCCAGGTCCCATGACCGTGGGGCAGCGGAAATACTGCATCACATCGACAAAACGCGGTACGTCCACGAGCACGTGTACGGGCATGATCGTCGGGACGCCGCCCTCACATTCCATCTTTTGGAGCTCGTGTACGTTGGTAGGAGCACGACTGTGATGTCGGCGCATGTCGATGGTGTTCTGTCCAGGATTAGCACATGCGATGTCGTTCGCACTCCATACTACCATGGCATTGAGTCCCCTGTGATAGTGTCTTTGTTTTATGGATGATGGGAAATCATTGGCCCAGTATTCCCAGATGGTCTCGTTCAGCTCGCGCCACTTCTTGATGGAAGCGTTGTCGCTTTGAAACATGAGGCCTCTGGCTTCGCGGATCTTCCTGATCATATTGCGCTGCTCGAGAGTGTTCTCAAACTGATTGTTGAGAAGAGCGTTGATGCGGCTTTCCTCTTTCTCGAAACGTTGCTTGCGTAGTTCCTCCATTCCGTATCGTGCGCCCTCATAACCAGCTTCAGGCAAGAGAACGCAATCTTGACCGATCGGCGTATCATTCTGTCTGAACCATTCCCTGTAATTGCCAAAAGAGAATGCCCACATCATGATGTCGTCGCGGGTCATGGTCGACAGGTGCTCAAGAGTAGCGCCACCCATGTATTCCGCGCGGTTAAGGCACGGCATGAATAGCGGAACAAGAGCAGTATTTGATGCTTTGGCGAGGTCGATTCTCTTCTGGGCAGCGTTGAGCTCGTCGATGCCGAAAGTGGGGTACTTCTTGTGTTTTGCACCCTTAGCCCCTTTCTTCGGATGCATGATCCATGTTGAGTCCGTGTATAAGTTGGTCCATTTGTACGCATGACCCGATGGCCCAAATGCATGATGTAATAGTAGTCCCAAGTCCTCTTGTACGAGGGAGTGCCACCCATTGTCTGACAATAGGGTAGAAACCAAGCGACCACCACAGAAAGCACTGTATTTTGCGTGGTCCAACTCGAATGGGTCCACATCATTGCCAGGAGTCATGCCAGGATCATTCGAACCCATGTGGTCAGCAGCGTCGCCGAAGAAGTCGTTGCCCTCGTTGTATGGTGTCCAACGATAGGTACGCTCTGTCTCTTGTGGATCATCCAATATCGCCACCCAACCATTCGGATGGTCGGATGGTGTTGCCACCGTCTTGGGGTTTGATCCGATACTTCCAAAGCCCCCGCGCGCAGTCAACCATGTAGTAAGCTTGCGGCGGAACTTCTTTGTTTGGGTAAGGTCGGAAAAAGCTCTCGTGTTGGTGACCAAGTTACCCTCGACGATATGACCGATGTGCCCAGATGTATCCGATGTCCTGGCGATGCCAGGTGGACGAGTAGGTAGCTTGGCCATTGCACGATCAATTTTAGGAGCATAGCATGGCGTTACCAATCCATTCTGGTATACATCGGATGGTGCACTCAGACCATTGTTGTAATAGTTTTGCGTATCCGTAACGCTGTCCTCGGTGTATTGTCCCAGAACTGCACTGCCAATTTTGGACCAATCGTTGTGAATCATCATCCACTCCGTCTTCAGTATCATAGTAGTAAAGTTTGATGGTGGACATTTGCGGTCTGATCCTGGGATCGTCGCATTCAAATGATCATGTAGTCCACGAACACTATCTTGTACTGAAGGATTACGATTGAAAAGGCTGGAAATCATACACATAGCACGCATGAAAGATAGCCACGGCGTAGCTGTGAACGTGTTGTACTCGTAGTTGGCGTTGCCGCCGACGGATTCACTCTCAGTGCTGGCCCATTTCTTAGCCTCGACGGACGCGAAGCGGGCAAGTTCACGGATAGAAGACTCGTCGGGTACTCGAAGATCAAATTCTCCGCTCCGATCGGCACGCCGTTGATGTATGCATATGTAACCATCTTCGGGATCACGAGGACGACCAGTTTGAGCGTGGTACGCGAAGCCCACGCGGTCATCGCCCCTGGCGTTCGGGTCGTACTCCTTGTCGTAGCCGATGGGCCAGCCGACGAGGTTGAGCGGCTGTGCCTGATCCATCTCGTGGATGGAGGGGTCGGGATTAGAACCGATCTCACTTATGTTCGCCTCGCAAGCGGCAAACAGGATGCTTGTAAGCTTTGTAGCTCGAGTCGTAAAATTGCTGCGGTGTGAACGAATAATCAATGTCCTAACTCTCTCTGCATCTCGTTGAGGTGAGGGAGGATGGCGAGGATGTCTACCGTGCGGTGAACGTGCGCGTGAACGAGGTGTGCGCGACGCAGTATCTGCGGCTGGTACGCCATAGTGGTACATGCATGCACATAGCCCCTCATGGTTAGCTTGTCCAACACTGAAATCCGCATTCTGATCCTACCTCGCCCCATCTTTCTTTTTCCGTCAGCAATATCTTGCATATTTCTGGGCATCCATTCAATTTAGGAGGTTCCGCTTCATGAGGTAAACCGTCGGGCCTCCGAGGCCCTCGTATCGGCGGACATTGTTTCGGAGTAACAGGAAAAATAAGCGAGCGTTCCAAGAGGTCCTTCCAAAGGTCTGCTTTCTTGGTCTCGAAATGTGTGGTCATCATATCTGCGATCTGCTCTTTTGTTCCTACATATTTAAGCTCGATGTGTTCAATTTGACATGTTTCGCATATCCAATCCAGATTGATACGATGAGTACGATGAAGATGACGAAGTGCTGGTGTACGTCCCTTTTGGACAATTTTGATAACGGCCTGGTTATCCTCCAAGACGATACGTCGTACTTTCGGTGCACTGATCTCTGGAGCTGGCTCTGGATCCACGTGTAGTACGGTACCTTCATGGGATATTGTACGTCTCTTTGGAGTCGTAGGCAAATCCGTATTTAGCGGTAGTTGCCTACGGCCAGGAGAAGATCCCCGAGTAGGGGGTGCCTTGCGAGGCGATGGTTTACGCTTCTTTTTGGCTGCCAATGTAGGACACATCGCCGGGTCAACGTGTCGATGGCAACTCAAGCATGTATTCTTCTCTTTGCATGTTTTGGCAACTCCCACCACGGCTTCCCAGAATGATAGTAGTGGTAACCCTTCCAGTCGTAGTGCGGAATCGAGAGCAACGATCTCCGATTCAGTAGATGAATGTGAAACAACCGTTTGTTTCTTACATACAGCGTTGACTGGAAAGAACGTATTGGGTCCAACAAGCGCAGCAAAAACACCAGTAGTGGATTTGGATGATGTAATGCAATCAGCGAACGAAGCGTCAGTGAACAACATGATGGATAACTTGTCTGATGAATCGCCTATCCATCCGTGTAAGCAGTGTGTACGCGTCGTTTTGATGTAGCATATCAACCGATGTAGACGTTTGTCACATGTTGTATTCAATTTGGTAATTTCTCTGGCCAACATACATACCGGATGTAGAAGATCGAGACGACAGCAACGTGCCAAGTACAGGATCTTCATTAGTACACTTGCCGCGTCCTGGCCGAGAACGCCCTCGTCTGAATAGTCGGACTCAGTGAAGGAGGTGTCCTCGATGCCAGGGGTCTCTGCGTCGGGTAGATCATGGTATGTGGCGGGTATGGTATTGGTAGAAGTTGTGTCGATCGATTTTGCTGGGCTGGATGATCTTGTCCGTGCGTTGAGCACACTAGTAGGTCTGGCGACCGACCCGGAGGAAGGATGGCGATTTGGATCGCGAAGCCCTCGGCGAGTCGGATCGTTTCCGACGTGACCCTTTTCCCTGGGCGCGCTTGGAGGCGCATTCCAGGTACCGCTCAATGCACTGATCTGTAAAACCAAGCATGTCATGTCGAATACCACGAACGTGTTTTGCCGTATTGTATTCTTTCTCGTTGTGTGCAGGTAGCATAGGGCGTATTGTGGACATTCTTTTGTCGAAGATGCTCTGCGGTACGTCATATGCTTGTTGTCCACAACCCAAATATTGTGAGTATGGAGTAGGTGGATCCAAATCGATACCGCTTTTACGAATATAATCCCAGCCAGTCTGTAGATTATGAGCTGGGCCGGCCAATTTGAAATCGTCCACATATACTGAAAGTATCAGTCCCAGTTTGTTGTGTCTCCATACACATTCCCATCCTGAAATAGGCTCGAAACCGACGCTTTCCAAGCATGTACGGCATTTTCGTTCCCAAAAGACACCTGCAAGAGGGTGTCCGTATAGTGCCAATCGCAATCGGCACACTGGGTATTGTATTTTGACCATGATGTCGGTTGTCGCCATTTAGGTATAGTAATCCAAGTATCAACTGGATCAATTCGTCCGTCGCCGTATAATAATGCCTGCGTGCAAGCTCCAGGTGCGTCACTTTGCTCTCCCGCGTATTGCGGTAATAATGCAGTAGCATCGCAAAGTTTGGAAGCCTCTATATGCGAAGCACTGGAAGCGGCGTCGGCGAATATGGCGGCCAAACCAGTTTCATCTTTGCCTGTATTGCCCTGAACCACCACTCTGCCCTTGAATTTACGTAGATCAGGAGGAAGTTCTTCATGTTTGACTGAAGATAATTCCAATATATTGAAGAAATGCACCTTTGTTCCATTGCGAATAGCTTGTGACTCAATGTCAGCTTTTTCTGCAACAGTCTCCAACATCCATGTTTGTTTCATTTCCAATCTCTCGTATTCTTTTCGCAGGGCTTCTTGTGCACGTGGTTCTGCGGCAACTTCTTTCTTACTCAGGTTTCTGGTAACTAATGCTGGGCGTGACCATGTCGAATCTGGTATTTTATCTCTGTGTGCCGGCATGTAGTTGGTCTCACGTGGCATGGTTGGTATTGCTACCGACTGGGTGAACTTGCGTATGAGCGGGTTCAAAGTCCCAAAGTCGGTTCCTTCATTATCCACAAATACCAAAGCACGTTCTTCTCCATCGTGCTGTTGTGGTAGTTGACGGTAGTATAGTACCGTGGTAATGTCACGTGGCCCACCAGGTAATTTGGCATACAGTATTTCTTTGTTTGTCACGCCTTTGACATTCTCGTCGCGGATGACGTCACCATTGTCAGTGTCGTATGTAATCCGTCGTTCCACAGTATTCCATGTGGGTCCGCCTGATGTAGTAGTACGGAAATTGTTGACCTGTTTATCCTGTCTTGTCCACACTCGCAATGCAGCACGATCACGAATTTCACGGGCTCGTTTAACGTCGTTGGCGTAATCGATCTCTTTCTTTTGCTGTCCACGGGAAAGTGTTTTATGCTCGGGAAGAACGTGATCAGGACGTGTAGTAGTCTGCACACGTGTCTCGCGTCCACGAACCACCATTTTTCCGTCTGGCGTTATTTTTGGAAGCTCATAGAACTGAATCGTGCCTGTCCACGGCTCGCTCAGCTCCCTGTGGTCGTTGGCGCTAACACCATCCCAAACATCTCGGAAGTTACTTTCGCCCTCGAAAGTAGAAGTCGTTTTGAAATCTCGTGTCACGTCGAGTTGGTCAACAGGTACTGGTATATTCATGACGTCGTCCGTTGGGATGAATAGTTTCTTTCTTGGGGTACGAATGTGTCTGATGACGCAATATCCACGCTGTTCCCAATAGTCTGGCTCCGGCGCTGGTGCAGCAACTTCAGAAGCCGATGTCTGGATATCAACAGCGTTATCTTCCGTTGTCATCATAGACGGATCATCCCATTCTTTAGGGTAAGAAAGTGGAGGGTCAGGCATTGGCTTGTCACCCAAGGGGCGAGAAGTAGATGCCTTCACCTCGTCGTGTGCCTCAGGGTTATGATGTCGTAGAGTACCATCTTTCACGGGGTAGGTGAACTTGCCATCAGGGATGATGATGTCTTTGACTCTGTGCACATGGCACAGATCACCATCAGGGTTCTTGGCGTATGTAGCCGTGTCCAAAACAAGGTAGTCACCTGACCATCGTCCACCAGAGTGTAAGTGGTATCCCATGAATAACCCTTCCCGAGTGTTTTCTTTAAATTTTGCAGTCTCGTTGTTAATCTCGGGGTTGAGGCATTTCCAAAATATCCGAGCACCGAATGGCATGCAGTGCCCAGGAAAGCTTTCGCCAAATCTTATTTCATGAGCTGTCTTTTCTGCATGCTCCTCTTTGAGGGCAGCAACGCCCGTGGATGTATGCACAAAGTTGTGTCCACAGCAAAAGGCTTGCATGGCCTCTTTCCACCATTCGTGTCCCAGACCAGACATATGTAACACAGCTCTGGTACCAAGGATGACAATTTTGACAACCCGCTCAATCAATCCATTTGTCTGTGGACGATGTGGCGTACTCGTGTCGTGTCTCCATCCCAATTGGCGGCAAGCCTTCTGAAGCTCTCAGAATTGTCTGTGTAGATATGCTTCACCTCATCGTTCGCGGCGATGAACTGTTGAAAGGATGCCTTTGTAGTAGCTGCGTCTTTGTGTAGCGCTGGGTAGGCCATGAAGATGCCAGTATATCTGTCAAGGACAACAAGTGCATATTTGTCGCCATGTTTGTCCGCGGCATCGTCTTTGGCCAGTACGATATGGTCAGCAGTTAGAGCTTCACCGAACTTCTTCGGGACAAAAGCTTCGTAGGCGTTATCCTCTTCGGTGGGGTCTGCCCGTGGATGTGGTTTGCGCTGTCGTCTACACGGGGCATTCTGTGCCATCGTACGAGCACAGATCTCACAGTCGGGATGTTTTGGGCTGTGAGTCATGTAATGCATCGGGTCGATCGGATTCTTTTGTCTGTTGGGCAGAACTCGATCGTTGTCTGGATGCGTTCGTGTGGGTGTCTCTGTCGGTATGCCGTTGTCTGCTTGAGCTATATCGAACCCCCCGCATTGTGGAGGAGAACACTGCATCTGAGACGTAGGCGAGTCGGTGGTCGTGTCCACGTTGGTCTCGTCTGTTCTTGTGTCGGGAGGTTCTTCGACCGTGATGGTCCGTGCTCCTCCTCCCTCTCCGACATGTGGTCTCTTGGGGCAGGTCCCTATGTGGGGTCGTAGCTCGCCTGCAGTGGTTGGTTGCTCTGTAGTTTTGCAGCACCAACAAGTGTCGTTACAGCGGGCGGATGAACGCTTTCGCTGACGACGGCGGGATGCTGACGAAGTGCATAAACGTGGTGGTGGTATCCGTGTTAAGTCGTCAAGTCGTAACTCTGGCACTCGATTGTTGACTGGAATTTTATACCATTGGCCCCCCGGATCCTGAAGCATGTAGCCCAGCTCAGGATCCCAAAGCTGTCGAAAGCCATCAACCTCGATCAATTTTCCAACTGATAGTAATGATGGGCAGTCTGGTAAAGCAAGGGCTGAACTATGCAGTCCAACTTCGGGTAGCCGTATGTCGTAGTGCTCGTTGACGGTACGATCACCATTTGCAGTTTCCAGAATATGCTCTTCGCGAATAGATATGCGATCCGACTCGGTCTGCGTAAGTTCATGTTTTCCCTGAATATGATGGGCAGAACCACTGTCAAGAACCCAAGACCTTGTCAATGCTGCAGTCGAGCGTGGAGTGTCGACTTGCTTTGTCGTTGTTGTCGTCTGGGCAGTCTTTGATGACTGCTTGACAGTGTCGTCATGCTTTCGGATCGCAGTTGGTGTGGCCACCGACTCTTTGTTGTGTCGGTAGTCGTACAGTTCGTCGTACCATAGTTGTGCCTCTTTTTGACATTCTCGTAAGGCCTCTGCACTATCATCCCACCATTGTTGTGGTAATGGATCTGGTACTTTGACGATGTCACCCTCATTCGGCAGCTCTTTCCACCTGTCCAGTCTGGCTCTGCCAGATATGGTATGGAAATAGTAGTCCACGTTGCGTACGTCGAAGCGTATCCGACGACGTATCTTGGTAGATGTCGTTGTGGCCTTGGTGTTGGCCATGAGGGTCTTGTCGCGGATGACGTAGCTGCGGTCTGAACGGCGTGAATGTCTAAAGTTGGCAGGAGAACGTGCTCTAGTGTTGGGTGAACCACGGGGCGATCCGCGGCTCGGATACCGCTTGCCACGTCCTTTGTCACTGCCATATGGTCGATCACGGCCGCGTGGACTGCCACGTCCGCCGCCACGATTGCCTCGTCCTCGGGAGGTAGATCTCGAAGATCTGTCGTAACGACTTCTCGATTGGCTGCGAGAGTCTTGGGACCTCCTGGATGTGGACCGGGATCGGTCGTATTGGCGTCGGTTGTCACGTCCCTGTCGTGAATCGCTTGCGCAGCGAAACCCCCCGCGTTGTGAAGACCGTTGGCTTCCTGATCCGCGGGATGGTGATCGGCCACGGCTGTCCTGGCTGGAAGTCCGTGGTCGACTCGGGCTTCGTTCAGGAGTCTTTGCACCAGGTGCGAGATGAGCGTATTTGCATTTGTCGCCTTTTGTGCACTTGTTCTGTGCGAAATCCTTGCACTGTGCGACGTGCGGGTAGTTACACTTATCACCTCTGGTACATGTGTTGCGCTTGGCAAAATCGAAGCAGAACGGCCTTGATGCTGGCTTCTTGTGATTCGCAGGAGTGGACATACTACGGCGGGGATTGCCACCAGCCGTTGATGTTCTGGAAGATTTGTTGTTCTTCCAATCCCTGGAATATGTATGTAAAGCCTTGCACCGTTCACCATTGCGACAATTGCCTTTCTTCCATGCAACGCACACGTTAACCTGAGATCGTGTCTCGTGTTCGTACCGTAGCTTGTTTTGATTCTTCTCCAATTGTTTAATCTCCAGTATGTCCAGGACACGCTGTCGAAGCCAACCGTAGGTACGATTCGGGTCGCTCATCTTCATGCGCTGGTACTCGTACATATCTTGTTTCATCCATGCATGTCTACGAATCTGTGTGCGGAATAGCGATTCCAATATCTTTGGATCGGGTACTTCTCGGCATTCCAAGAGTAAGGCGTCCCAATCGGTAATGAAACGTTGCAAATCTTCGTCTCTCATCCTCAGTTCTTTAAGGCGCTCGAAATCGTGCAGGTCGTCGTCGACGTCTGTCACTTTGTAGGACTGTAGGATATGCCAGTATATCTGGCGTCCTTTGAGCATGCGTCCTGCTTTGTGCTCTCTGGTCTCGATGAGCCTGATTTGGTAGCGTAAGTCTGAGGATAAGATGTCGCTCAGAGCGGTTGCGAGTTTGCAATCGATGCTCTCAAAGTCTCCACTGTCTTGTAAATCCTCGAATGTACATTCGGGCTGTTCTGCCACGCATAGGAAGGCGTATGCTTTGGATGGTCGCCCTGAGGCGGCCCCGAAGTTCTTCCGCACTCTTTGCTGCCACTCCAGCAGCTGCGTGATCTTAGGCAAGACAGGTACACGGACGGTGTCTGACTCCTTGATAGGCGTCGTAGTATGGACCGACACCGCAGACGCTGGCTGTGAGGGTATCGGTGCACCGTCGATGGTTGGTTCTGTGCGCACAGGAGACACATGGCGTGTCTGTGCAGAAGCTGCCGCGGAGGCTGCTCCTGGAGATGTGCGTCGTTGTTGTCCTGCTGAAGCTTGTGGTGCTTCGGCGGACACTGCCGTCGGCCTGTGCGGGTCGGCTGCAGGTCGAAGGTGAATGTTGGTGTCGTTAGTGTGGTCGATCAGCTGATTCGTCCAGCTCGTCATGTCTTCTTGTATTTGACCCACCTTTTGGCGTGTATACTCATCAGTATCCCGAGACCGTTGGGAATACCGATCAAGCCGATGCTCGCATGCTCGGAGACGGGCGCTTTGTGCCTCCACCTCGCTTTCCAGACGTGCGAGATAACTCTCAACACGTACCTTCTCAGTATCTCTTTCATGAATAACCTGGGAGAGCTCTAACTGCGTGTGGTCCGCCGCCTTCTCAACCTCCTGCAACCTGTCAGTGAGGCGGGCGAAATCGTAAACCGTGGGAGGAGAATCCAGCTGATCAGTCTGGGCTCGTCCGACACGCAACTCTGCCAGGGCGTCCTGTACACCAGGGAAACGCTGCTCTATGTCAGAGATCCGGTTAGCGAGTGGCTGCACGACAGCGTTGGTCGCATCAAGCCTTTGAGTGATGACTCTCTCAGTACGCTGCAACATGTCGATCAGGTTCGACGAGTTTGTGTGTGCTTCGGTACGAAGCGTCGCCGTAGTGTGGTCTAGGTAAGATCGAAGATCATTGATCTGAGACTGAACGTCGCCGAGGTCTGTGGCCTCGGTTGGGGTTGGTCGGTTACGGAGCTGGTCGTGGATCTCATCGTGTAAAATCCTGACCGCAGAAATGCCTGTGTCGCGTACGATCACAAGTTGTTGCTCCATCTGCGCGAGATAGTTGCGCAGGTTCTCGACCATCGCCGTTCGTTCACCTGAGTGTGACACCTCACGATCAACCTGGTACTGCAGTTCTCCTATGATGCGTCTATCTTCGGCGATCCTGGAATCGATGATCCCTAAGGCGCCGTCAAGATCGCGGCGTATGGCTGCAGTATCCGTGGCATTCGTCTGAACGCTCTGTAGTAGTCCAGAGTATTGGCTGGACACGAAGGTTTCAACCTGGTCTCTGAGCTCAGCTATGTCACTTGCGGCGGACGTCTCCGCCAGCTGGTCGTCTGAGATGGAGAGGTGGGGAGCGTCAGCTTCCCTGTGTCCCCTGTCGCGGGGAGTGCATGGCCTCTGAGAGGCAGTACGCGGGCTCGACCTGCTCTCGCCGCATGGGCCTGGGGCTCCACGGCGGTTGCGCGCGGACGAGCTGCGACTCGGACCATGTGTGTGTGATGTATCATCCGATGATACCTTGGGGTACCGCGTCTGTGGCTGTGCCGACACTGGTCTACTGAGTTCCTCGAAGGTAGCTACGTGCTCCGCCACAGGGACGGTCGCAGGGCTGGGGGTTCCAGCACCTGAGGTCCATCGGCGGTTAGCGCGGAAGCGCCCTGGAGTATCGAGACCGGCAAGGCTTTCGCCTGACGCGGTTGGGATTGCTCCCGACGGGGAAGGGGAGGGAGGATCAAAGGTCGGCGTGTGAAACTCCTTCATTCCTGTTCCTACTCCTTCTCCTGTCCCCCCGCGGGCGGCGCTGCGGCGAAGTTCAGCAGCTAGACGCGCCTCGGGTCCTCGGGAGCTGGGGGGGGGGGGGGGTATCGGGGACACCAACACAGTCCGCACTAATGCTCTCCAACTCGTCACCGAGCCGTCGCACCGTGGGAGAGCTTGGACGCGAAGCCCCAATGGAACCCTTACGGCGCATGCGCCGAAGCGGCTCCATTGGGCTCGCATGCAAGGTCACCGCGGGCGAGTCGGTGAAGGTGAGCGTTAAAGGGCTGATAACCTGTGTATGGGGTTGAAGTACAAGAGTACAGAACCCCTGATCCGTTGGTAGAGAGATGGAGGGATAGATGGATATCTTTCCCTCCCAAGCGATCAAGGTACGATCGCTCCAACTCAGTACCTGAGCCCAAACGGCCAGGTGCGGGAGAGGTAAGGATAAGGAGTATATATGAGGGTATTATACGGGTTCCACACACAGGGAGAGGGGCGGGGGCCAGGGTCGAGAGCCCGCGGGATGATGGGCGTCGCGATGGAAGAGGGCTGGGGGAGAGGGCGGGGGGGAGGGGGGGGGGAGGGGGCAGGCGGGGGGGGGTGTGAGGGGGCGGGGGAGGGGGGGGGGGGGGCCCCACAGAGCCAGTATACTTCCCCGCTCGAAGTTCGGAACGAGCTCCGAGACTTGGGGGCGGGGCTCAGGGGCTCAGGGGGAGCGGCGGCGGCGGCGACGGTCACGTGGCCAACCTGTTTGTTGTTTCGTGAGTGCAAGAGTTTTGAAGCGAAATTCCTGGAACGCAACGAACGCAACGGCTTGTTTTGCGACTGCGATCGCGCGATCGCTGAATCACTGAATTATTGAATTATGCAGACAGCCATTTACTGTGAATGGGGCGCGCGCGCCCCCCCCCCCCCTCCGCCGCTCTTCCTTCGCGCGCGCCCCATCCCCTTCCCCCGCTGGCGTCTCCCGTCGCCCCCTTTCTTCTTCCCCCCCCCCCGCATTTCCTGCGTTCCCCCGCCTCTCCCCACTCGTGGCTCGCTCCAGCCCTTCAGCACTGCTCCGTCTGTGCTGCTGCTGCTGCTGCCATCCTTTGCCGCCCCCGCTGCGTGCCTGCACGCCGCCAGGCTGTGCAGGATGTGCCACTTCGGCTGGCACGAGTCCTGCATGGAGAAAATGGGCGGCAGAGTGGGCCTGCCAGGAACGGGGGAACGGGGCGGCGTCGGGGGGGGGGGGAGCGACGGCGGCTGCGGGGGGCGGGCGGGGGCGGAGGGGGGGAAGCGATGTAGGAGGAGGTGGGTCGGGGGCGGGCTGACGGCGCATCGATTGTTTGACGCGCGTGGCTAATCCAGCGTCGACGCCCGACCAGTTCGACGCTTCGACGCCCGCCCAGTTCATTCTCCCATCTCTCGGTCCTCGAATGTGATCGCCCTGGGCGCCCCGCAGGACAGCGCCACCTCGTCGGGCCGCACATGGACCGCGTCTTTGCTGAGTACAACCCGAACGAGGCACCTGGTCCTCCAGGCACCACCGAGGTAGGCGCATGGATTGGTGAGCAGTATGCAGCGCTCGACGCCGTCGCAGCTCGCATCCCCCTCGGCGGCGTCGGCTTGCGTTTGTTTTGTAGGAATCTTGTGGACGGGCGGGGGGGGCCAGGACGCCGATTAGGCATCGGGTTGCCCCCCCCCCCACCCCCCCCCCCCCCCCCCCCCCCCCCCCCCCCCCCTCCCCCCCCCCCCCCCCCCCCCCCTGGCCTCGACCCTCGCTGTTGCGATGCGACGGCCGCGACTCGGTCCGTCGGTCCGTCCTCCTGTCCTTCTCCCCTTCTTCCTGCTCCCACGACTTCCCGACTTCCCTTTCTTTCCTCGCCTTTCCCCGCGTCCAACCCTCAGTCTTCCATCTCCCCACTTCATTTCCCCGCGACGCTGCATGTTGACGTTCTCTTTTGGCTGCTGCTGTGACAGCTGTGATTTGATGCGGCCTTGTCCCGCTGCTTCTTTGCGTCGGCGGCCCTCGACGCCCTCGACAGGCGGGGCGTCGCATTGGGGGCGCCGCTGTGTTTTCTCCAGTTGCTGGCGTCGGCGGGCGGCGCTCTGGACACTGACAGACTGAGCGCTGACCGTCTGCCCGTCTGCCGCGGAAACGTGGTGGTGAGTCTCCTGTCACGGATGTTTATCGCGATGTACTTGCATTGGCATTGAGTTGTATTGGATTGAACTGAACTGGACTGGACTGGAGTGGTCTGCGCCAACGGGCGCAGCCCATAGGGCAAACAACAGGAGGCAGTTCAGGCAGTTCTATGTTTGGCGGCGGAGGGCGCAACCCATGACGCAACCAATGCGCGGTCCCTCCAGCCCCC